>WHVD01000302.1:0-59830 GCA_015178975.1 Hysterangium stoloniferum | reverse complement strand
GTGAGATTTTGTTAAGCTCAGGGGTACGTACACGGCAGGTTTCCAGAGAAACCCGCAGAATATCCGGTAGGACTTGGCTTCAGCTTATAGGCTGCACCCTCGCAAGATCATGTTGTCCAATTTCAGACAGGCGGACGGGAATCCCAGGGAGCCCAGGTGGGGTTTGTGGGTCAAGGGGTCATAGGTCAGAGGTCATGAGTCGAGATAGATAAGAGAGATAGATGTGCTGGAGCCCATGGGCTCCGACTAGCATGAGGGGTGTAATTCAAGTAGGAGTTTAGAGCAGAAAATGTATTAGATTACTGGGGGGAATCTAAGCCGATTTTCTGACTGGATTGTATGTACAACATCTGCCAGACTAAATAGACCGTGGAATGAATGACATACCAAATCCAGTAATAATGAAACGAAACTAGCAAAACATAAAATGAGAATAGTAAACACCAAATTTGGTGTTTAGGAATGGGACAGAACAGAGTGGAGTCCGAATTGTGACAAATCATAAACCATAATGGGAAACGGAGTGGGAGTGGAGTCTGAATCGTGACAGGTCATTTGACTAAAACGGGAATGGGGCTCTGTTAGAGGGAAGATGGGTTTTCTGAGTGGGGTCCGGTGACTGATGCATGGGACGAGGTCGGACATAGACAGGGACGGAGTCCGGTGGGTATTCCGGTGACTGATACACAATGTAATGAAGATGAATGTAGACAAGTCTGATGTACAGAGTCCGGCAGGAATTCCGGTAAACTGACAATTGGTGTGTATAGGGCATGGGTGCATATAAGTTAGTGCCCAGAGTCCGGCAGGAATTCTGGTTGTAACAATAGTCCAGTATGCCAGTAGGACTTGGCTTTAACTTTTATGCTATGCCCTCATGAGTTTGTTACTGTATGTCCAATCTCAAAGAGGATGAATGGAAGGTCCAGGGAATCTGAAAGGATGAAGGGATAGTGATGAGAAGTCTGAAGACCCTCAGGTGAAGAACCCATGGATTCTGAGAGTATGAACAGAGGTTTAACTAATGGAGAGAGTATGGGGGTAACTTAGTTGATTTTCTGATTGGATTGTAAATACAAATTTGTCTAGTTTATATAGATAAGTGGTACTACAATCCCCACAGAATGGATAAACAAATCGCAGGGCAGAAGTGGGGAATAGGCAGGGGTGGCTTGTTAGGGCAACACTAACAAGGCTACCAAACACAAGATAAAACACAGAAATATGAAGTGAAGAGGGGATAGCTCAATGACAGGGGGGATCACACTTGTTGTAGTGGGATTCCTAAGAGATTGAAACTAAAGACTAGCTATGTACATGCCCCCTATTTATACTATTTATTTAATATTTTTTATTTATTTAGAAACTTGAGAAAAATACTGAAAATGGATTGTATGCACCCTACAGTGCCTAGCCATGCTTTCGGTGCTTATGTAAGCCCACCCGGCACTGTGTAGATCTGCGCGGTGCACCGGATTTGCATAGGTTCCAACTGCAGTTGGAGTGTTGATACACCAGGAGGCCTCTATGGGCACACAGTGCTTCACACTGTGTGTCCATCGGAGCATAGGCAGCAGCAGTTGCAGCGACCTCGCGATGACAATGGCTGCGTCAATCTTGTGATGATGATGGCTGCATTGATCTCACGATGACGATAGCTGCGGCCTTGCAATGACAGCAGATATGGCCATGTGATGACAGTGACAGCGCCAACGACTTTGTGATGGCGGTGCGGCCTTTCGACGGCAGTGTGATTATGTAATCGTGTTTGTACCTATATCTGTGTATACATAGGTGCATATATAGACCTTATAAAATATAGAAAAATGTAGAAAAAATGTAGAAAAATATAAACTTAAATAAAATAAATGGCAACCATATATTACATACAGTAGGCAACAAAACCGTTTGGATGTTTCTTTGTTTTGAAAAGATCCTTTAGCATTAGCCCAAATTAAATTCTAAAAATTCTGAATAAATTATGATAGATGCTCTAATATCACTAAATGTTGATTACATAACTGATGTCATATGTCCATTTATGGTGATGTAATAATAGGATTAATGAAGCTTGTACATCCGAATGGTTTTGTTGCCTGTATTTTATAAACCCTATATACTAAACTAGTACTTGGTATACCCTCCCTTGGCCTTAATTACAACTTCTACTCTTCTAGGCATACTCTATCAAGTTCTGACTCACCTCCTTTGGTATCTTTTCCCATTCCACTTGACAGTGCTCCCAAAGCTCCTCCACTTCACTAGGTGGTGTTTCATAGTCAGCTAGCCTCCTTTTTGAGGGTTTAGATCTGGAGACTGTGCTGGCTATTTCATAAGAGTGTAGCCATGGTCATCAAACCACTTTTGAGCTAGTTTGCTAGTATGCTTTGGATCATTATCCTGCTAGAAGATGATATCAGATGGAGTTTTTTTGTAAAACTCAAGGGATTGCTGAAGTTCATCCTCCAAGATGGAGCAGTAAAGCTGTGAATCCATCTTCCCTTCAATTCTAGTGGCATATCCAATGCCTTCCCAAAGTATGCAGCCCCACATCATCACACTACCACCACCAAACTTCAATGTTCCCTCCACCTGCCTGGCAGTCAACCCCTCCCACCACCTTTTCTACACCCACTTCCTTCCATCTGACCCAAGATGATTGATTTTGGTCTCATAAGAGAATACAACTCTCTTCCAGTCCTCCAGAGTGTACTTCTGATGTCTCTTTGCCCACTGTAGCCTCTCCCTCCTGTGAGATCATCTCAGAAGAGGGCACTTCTTCTTCACCACAGGTTTTAGGCCAGCCTTGTGTAAGACATGACAAACAATTTGGGAGGAGAGGGACTTATTTGTGACATCCTGAAGAGACTTGGTAACTTGCACTGCATTATCAGATTTCTGCCTGCAAATGAGATGCTTAGCATAGCTGATATCAGCATATGTAAGGTTAGTTGGATGACCACCAGAGGACTTGAAAGCCTCAGGACAGTATTTAGAGTGCATTTTTGAGATAGTTCCAATACTAACACCAGTGGTCTGATGAATAGAGTGCCCAAAGACATTAGAGAGAAGCAGGGTAATGATGTGTTCATGAATAGCAGGGAGAATTGTATGCATAGTGAATTGTGGGGACAAGCATGCTAAAAGGCCTTGTATTTATACTTGAATATGAAAAAATCATGTGACTTTGGGGTTTAAGGTTTAGGTTTTAGGTTGTGGAAGTAAAGTCATGTGATCATGAATATTTTTAGACCACTTCTTTGCTTTGTGAGTCTTGGCAACAAAACCATTCAGATGTACAAGCTTCATTAATCCTATTATTACATCACCATAAATGGACATATGACATCATGGTTATGTAATCAACATTTAGTGATATTAGAGCATCTATCATAATTTATTCAGAAATTTTAGAATTTAATTTGTGCTAATGCTAAAGGATCTTTTCAAAACAAAGAAACATCCGAACAGTTTTGTTGCCTACTGTATATTGCCCTGACATGGCTGAAGTCTGGGGAAAGTCCTAGATGAATCCAGGAACATACACATGGAACATAATAATTTAACTGACAACCAGGTACCAAAGCTGATTGGAGTGGATATTTCATATACTGTGAGAGCCAGGATCTCTGGGTGAGGTTAGCTCACCGATTTGTATGACAAGGGAGTGATGGAGATGTGTAAGGAAGGTCTGGGTCCTGGTGGGTTGTCAGGTCCTAACAGCTTTCATGTCCTAAGATAGCCTCACTCAGGGTAAATTGATACTTTGTCAAACAAGGCATCCCATACTCAAAATAGAAATATTATGACATTTACTTGACAACTGTTCAGTGTCACTTTCATGTAGCATGTGCCAGAATTCAGTGAAGGCAGTTAACCAGACACTCAAGGATCTTACATTTTCCCTCTAAATAGACCAAAACCCTAACTAGCTCAGAAGCACAAAGAGAGGGAATGTGTGATGAAGCTTTATTTGAGAAGCAGCCTGAAAGAATACTCAGAAAACAACACAGGCTGAATTATAAAAAAACTTGAAGGCATAAAATGTTTGAATGCAAATAAAAGGGTTTTCTGCATATAATATTCATTTTAAGAGTATATAACACAATATAGAGCATTTCACATGTAGTATTTGACATTTTTTAGAGCCTTTGTTATCCACAAGTAAAGTTGTTTCAGTATCTCAGCAATTACCTTCCCTGCTGCAACATACAAAAATTTGGTGTAAACCTAGAACCCATGTCATTTAAATTTTGGTATTTTAGACTTTAATAAGTTTATTTGAGCATTAATATCACTCAAGGAAAGGTTAAAACTAAAGATGTGCCAATTAAAGTGGTACACAAGGTATATGTTAGGGTCCCATTATTTTGGACCCCCACAACTTGTTTCTTACTAGAAAACCCTCATTGTCTCTTTATCGGAGCCCCTACTCACATCATTACCTCTTGCGGCACCCCTGATACTTGTTTATAGCACACTTCCACCCCATTCCATCTCTGCTCCACCTGTTCTTCTGTTTCCATCTCCATGTATACTCTTATTTGCCACCTAGTATTGTTTCTTAGTATCATACATTAGTTTCCATATCTCCCCACCTCATCATCACTTCCCTGTGATCTGTCTTACAGTGACTCCAAAAACCCTTGCCATACTAATCCCAAATGCAGTGTGTGAAGTGCACCACCTTACAGTGTGGGAATTCCGCTTAGCTTTGGTGGAGTCATACATAGTACATACCCTTGGCTACAGGATTGCTCCCTGGGTCATGTGATTTGGGCCACAGGGTGTGATCTGATCAATTTAAAACATCAATACCATGGAAAGGGTATTTGCACATTATCAGTACTTGGTATAACCACCTTTTGCTTTAAGCACTGCCTGAACCCTTCTGGGCATGCCTTCAAACAATTTCTGACACTCCTCAACTGGTATTCTATCCCACACTTGAACCCTTTCCCACAATTCATGGATTCCATTGGGGGAGTTTTCATGCTTTGCAAGCCTTCTCTTGAAACAACCCAAGAGATGTTCAATATAATTCAGGTCTGGAGACTGTGCGGGCCAAACCATAGTCCTTAATTCTTGCTCCTCTAGTCAGTTCTTGACCAGCCTGCAGGTATGCTTAGGGTTATTATCCTGCTGAAAGATGATGTCAGGAGGATTGAAACCATAATACTCCAGGGTTTGCTGGAGCTCATCCTTCAAAATTTGAAGATAGAGGTCCCCATCCATCCTACCATCAATCTTGCTAGCAAAGCCAACTCCCTCCCAAGTCATACAGCCCCACATCATGTGAGAACCTCCTCCAAACTTCAGAGTTCCCTCTACCAGCCTAACATTAAGGCCTTCATCTGCCCTTTTCCATGCCCATTTATGTTTATCTGACCTATGTCAGGGTATTGATTTGATTTGATTTGAGTTGATTTTATTTTATTTTATTTTATTTTATTTTATATATGCACCTACAGGCAAAGGCATGCACATGATTACATAATCACACTGCTGCCCACATGAAAAGCAACACAGCACATTAGCACCACAATGTGACATAGCAGTGGCACAGTGCAAACGATGGTGCTGACCATGCCCCAATGGTCATATAGTGGTGGCCACGCAGTGACACAGTGACATGGCACAACAGCACCACAATGCAACAGAGTGGCAGCACAGCACCTATGCAAGTGCCAGCATGCTGCATGGACCTACACAGCATTGGGTGGGCTTACATAAGCACCAAAAGTGTGGTTATGCACTGTAGGGTGCATACAAGCCATTTTTAGTGTTTTTCTCAAATTTCTAATAAATATTAAATACTAAATAAATATTAAATAAATAGGATAAATAGGATAAATAGTAGACCTGTACATAGCCAGTTTTTAGTTTCAATCTCTTAAGAATCCCACTAAAACAAGTGTGATCTCCCCTGTCATTCAGCTGTCCCCTCCTCACTTTATATTTCTGTGTTCTATCTTGTGTTTGGTAGCCTTGTTAGTGTTGCCCTAACACCGTAGGCGATTGATTTTGGTTTCATCAGACCATATGACCTTCTTCCTGTCCTCCATAGTCCAATCCTTGTGAGCATAGGCAAAGTCCAAATGAGCTTTGTGATGCCTGGCAGAAAGAAGGGGGCATTTTGACTTGACCACAGCCTTCATACCAGCTTTCTTCAAGTGGAGGTGGATCATATTGGCAGAGAGGGGCTGGTTGATAATGTTGGTGAGGGCTTTGGTCACTTGGACAGCATTTTCAGCTTTGCCAGAGGTGATGAGATCTTGAGCATGTTGGATATTGGTAGGGGAAAGCTTTGAGGGATGACCCCCAACAGCTTTGAGAAGGAGAGAATGTTGTTTTGAGTGAATTTTGAATATGGCAGATGGGCTAACATCAGTTCTCTTGGCAATGGCTTCACCAGAGTGGCCAGAATCAAGCAAGGAGAGGATGGTGTTTTGTTGAGTAAGAGAGAGGGATCTGACCATGATGGTGGTTAGGAATCAAGAAGTATGGGAACTTTTTTAAATTCAGACATACTATTTACATGTATATATTTGTTTGTACCAACAAATAATGGCCATTATTCTATGATTTGACTGAGATCCTAGTCATCAGTTCAAAAGTGAAAAAACCCTTTCCATAGTATTGCTGTTTTAAATTGATCATATCTCTACACCCTGTGGCCCAAATCATGTGGCCCAGGGAGCAATCCTGTAGCCAAGGGTATGTATGACTCCACCAAAGCTAAGCAGAATTCCCATTCTGTAAGGCAATGCACTTCACACACAACATTTGGGATTAGTATGGAAAGGGTTTTTGGAGTCACTGTACACTTTGCTTCTTTGATCAGCCTTCCGATCACCCATCTCAATGTAGTGTATAAGTTCTTTCCCTGTACACTACAATTCTTCAGTTCAAATATCAACTTAGATTAGCCTCTCTTAGTTCTCACCTTCCCCTCTCATTGCCATAATATTAAAGATTGGTTTTTGGCAAGCTGCAACCCTCTACCTTTCAACTTTTGGTGATTTGGCCCTCTGGTCAATTAAGCTAAGTGTTGACTTTTGCTCATATTGTACTATGTATCTGCTCTGTTTGAAATACCAAAGCACCCTGACAGTTCATGTGAGGGTGCAACACATACATTGAAGGCAAGCTCCACTATGGTTACAGAGTCAGACCTCCCGACTAGTACAATCTCTATCACCAGTGTTAGATTACGTTGTATTGCAAGCCATTGATGCGTTTTACGCTCGCTATTTCGTACTTTACAGTAGCTTAGTCATCGTACATAAACCTTGTCCGTTTTCCTTACGCTGTCATCGAACAACCAGCCCCCCAATTAACTCATTTCCCATCATTGGCCCTCCAAATAGAGTATTCCTCCTCTTCCAGGCTTAGATCTTAACAGTATATTTCATCCGGAAACTGTGTACTAGATGTAACAGTTCTCATGTTTTGATGATATAATGTCAATATAATTTTATTTTGATAACTTCCCATACAAAATTTCTGAAGTATCTACTTATTTTGCAACAGAAACATGTCATGGCACCTGGCAGCAGTGTGACACCCTGCATGGCACATTCCTACATACAGCCCTGAGAAAAGTGACGGCCTCCGATTGATAGTCAAAGACCACAAGCACCCATATTACTCCGTTCAATTCTGGGATTGTGATATGCAATCCACTACTGAACAATGTAGATAAATGACTTCACCAAGTAAATCATTTAAAGTAACAATTAGAATTTGGAATATCTGTATGGTACTTGAACATGAGTCTATTTGGTGAGGACTAGGTACACCCCATTAGTGCTTCTCACAGCTGAAAGACTTACAGGGATGCAACATAGAAAGCATGTACTTCGGCATCCGATCGTAAAATCATTAAATGGAGGCGCTCTTTTCCCGATGTCAGATGAACAACTTTTTGCTGACCAGAGAATAATGCTGCAATGTTTTTGTCCTGCTGCTAACCCGTTATTTTCAGACCCTTCAAAAGCAAAATGATAAATATCATGTACATTATCATAATTTCGACACAATTCACACCACTATTACAACACTAATATTTGATATTGCCCAAGGAGTGCCCTAATTCCAGCTACTAGATAGGTCAAGGTTGGTCGTCCACAGATCCAATGATTTATCTGTCTGCTATAATTTAGCAAGATATACGCCCTAGACTCAAATATTTTTTTATTTTATATAGGTAGGATGATGTTGAGCCATTGAGAGCCAGGCAATGCGCGTGAGTGTCAACCCTAACCCGTGAACCTGTTCGTTCCGGCCTCACTAACAGCACATTATATTATATTTTCACATTCATTATTTAAGCAGGGTTTCAATAAGTGTGTTTCATCCTCAAGCATTCATCATGAATTGATCTTACTCTCTATTTAGCGCGTGCCAGCGTGCATTACTGAATCACGGATAGCCGCTGTGAATACAGTATGACAGCTATAAAGGCTGAATTGAACTTTTGATATATCTGCCGTGCCTGGTCGGAAAAATACCAACCCACAACTGTCCATAGCTTCACCTGACTGTATCAATGTCATCGATGACATTATCCAATGACATTAGAGTGAGTGTCAGGTTCCATGGGCTCTCATGGGCTCTATGATAATACTGTAAACTTGCGACACGACCCTGACGGAAGCAAAAAAAATTGGGCAAAAAAAAGCAGACCATTAAGGTCGTTTTTACCAAATTGTCAAAATATATGGGCCCATTGACTCTGAAAACACAAATACATAGTATTCAGGGTGATTATTGCTTGATTTCGTGGAAATCTTAGATAAATTGGGGTAAACATTGCTGGAACACAAAGGTCCGGCTAGGACAAACGCCTCACTTCGGAGTTTGCCTTGATTGCATTTTATTCCCCGCTCTCTCTCCCTTCCACTACCATCGCCCCCTCTTCACATCTATTCTTCCTTGAGATATGTACCACTCTCGTGCGAAATCCTCACTGCCTCATGGTCTCCAAAACAACAAATCAAGAAAAAGAGTATGTCCCATCTGTTTTACAATGTGGCGTCTTCTTCTAACCTGCCCTAGGGCCACAAAGACCCCTGGACAGATGTATGTCGATTCTCATTGACTTCAAATGGTCCCTTCGGATACCAATCTGTTCGCTTGCACCGAATACCACTAATCGCACATTATCGTTTAGGTGCCGCCACCCATGTTCTTCAGAACAGCGACCATCAGGGCGGTGCTAACCGCCAGTTTTATGCGGTTCATTCTCTCATTTTATGTCCCCAATTGGATAATTTGCACTCGGATGGACGAGATAGTGTAAGTTTATCCTGCTTGGACTCTGGCTATATTTCTACACAATTCTTTAGGGATGCGTTTTCCGCACGACTTGTGGCCAAACGACGCCCGTCGTTCACGTCGTTTATGGTAGTCCTCCCATACATTCGCGGCGACCTTCCCTACAACGAGGATGGTCCCGTAGCCCCAATCACGTATATCCTCTCAAGGTTGAAGTCTCAAGTGGTAGCGTCCAGCGAACATGCGAAGAAGATGAAACCATGACCCCACCCGAGAGCGAAACACATCCCGCAGCCGAAGCGATCAATGAAAAGGTACTTTCGCTTCTTCTACAGGATACGCAGCTCACATCAGATCTCCATTAGCCCAACGCTTTCCCTCAAATGCGAGAGCCAGTTGTTGTATGTTTTTTTTTGAAGCTGAACGATCTTTCACTAACGTGGCATTTTCTTATTTATCAGCAGAAGCACAATCCTGTCACCCCTCCTGTTGTCGTCTATTCATCGCCAGTTTGCGCAAACGAAACGCAGCCGATATTCCATCCAAGGGGAACAGGTACATGCGATCTTTCCCTTTCTCTCAATCATCTTCTGATACCCTTCATTTTAGCAGCAGGCTGAAGCTCCCAACGAGTCCGCCACACAACAGAGCGGATATCAGGATCACACAGAGCAGGAAATGGATGAGCAAGGAGTCATCTTCCCCAACGGCCACTGGCAGCCTGCAACCGGCACAGCCGGTTTCGTGACACATCCGGACGTGAGCTCTATGCTCTGGATCACAACTCCCAGCACGGTTGTACGTATCATTTTCTTCACTTCACTTTCACGCAAATAACGTTCTAATACACCGCATTCTAGGAACAGCCTGGCGCTCCTAGTGGTGACCCATATCCTCCACAATATGGGTTCCCATTCACTTCGGAGAACATTCCTCAGCAGGCGCCGGTGCCAGGACTCAACGAAGTTGTGGATGTGTCAACCGGTTTGTCACCATATCCCAATGGAGGCCTAGCGCCCCCGATCACAACTCATAGCGGAATGGTATGTACTGATGTTTTACCACGTTGAATGATACTAAGTTCATCATTTCTCCGTCTTTGACCGTTCAGTTTTCGCTATCAGCAATAGACCCCCAAATTTCGGGGATCTCTGGCCCAGACCCCATGCCGGAAGAAAGCATGCCTGTAAGTTATCCCCCCTCCCCGGTAATGAGCTAGTTACTTACAGCTTACCTGTGACATCCCACAACCGGACGTCACATATTCCGCCACACAACAGGGCGGATATCAGCATTACACTGCGCAGGAAATGGATGAGCAAGGAGTCATCTTCCCCAACGGCCACTGGCAGCCTGCAACCGGCACAGCCGGTTTCGTGACACATCCGGACGTGAGCTCTACGCTCTGGATCACAGCTCCCAGCATGGTTGTACGTATCATTTTTTTTTCCTTTACGCAAATTATATTCTAATACACCGCATTCTAGCAACAGCCTGGCGCTCCCAGTGGTGACCCTTATCCTCCACAATATGGGTTCCCATTCACTTCGGACAACGTTCCTCAGCAGGCGCCGGTGCCAGGACTCAACGAAGTTGTGGATGTGTCAACCGGTTTGTCACCATATCCCAATGGAGGCCTAGCGCCCCCGATCACATCTCACAGTGGAACGGTATGTACCAATGTTTTACCAGCGTTGAATGATACTAAGTTCATTATTTCTCCGTCTTTGACCGTTCAGTTTCCGCTATCAGTAATAGATCCCCAACTTTTGGCGATCTCTGGGCTAAACCCCATGCCGCAAGAAAGCATGCCTGAAGATCCACCGGACAGTTCACGACCGTCCTATGCGTCCTCTGCCGAGGAGAGGCGTCCCCCAGTCACAAGTATGTTCTATCTAACCTGTATCTACACGTGCTCATACTACATTTCTCCCACAAGGCTGGTCCCCCAACAAGTGTATGCGATAACATTGGTACTGTACGTGCACGTCACATGCCTTCCAAGTTTAAGGACACTAACTCATGTTGCCCCGAATAGCGAGAATTTTGCCTGGCATTGAAAAAATTCCAGGAAACGACGGACAACAAATATTGCGCCACGAGTTGTGAAACACTGCTGCAAATGTTTCAGCAATACAGCCTATTGAACTCCGCATCGTTTATATTTGCAGCTTGGGCTTGCGAGACACAACCGTTGGGGGATGACCCAACACGTCTCGAGTTCACGCTGAGAGACTTGGAGTCCCCCCAGGACGATCCCGTTAGGCTGACATTTCAACAGATACTCTTGGTGATCAAGTTTATCTGTGGGACACTCCTATATCAATCAATGTTACGTCCCTCGATACCCCCTAAATGTCCTTCAAGTTTTGTATTTAGTCATCGTTTTTTTGTATTTACTCGGGGATTTTCATATCAGTCTTATTCTGAGCATTTATTGCAGTCGTAAGTCGTCGTGACATTAGTTGAAAACTTTGTTGCGCCTTGGGTAATCGGTACTTACATGTAAATTATCTCTAGGCATTTTAAAAAATTAAAAAGTCTTATTCACCAGGTATCGAACGGTGAAAAACCTGCGGTTTCCCACGTCCGATTCAGGTTGTGGTGTACCTCCCAAACGGGCTGTGGCGTGACACCCTTACTAAGGGGTTCCATTTTGGGCTAACCACCACGTCGAGTCGCATTGACTTCTACAGCAATTAATCTACTCATACACAGTTCCCATACAACGTCATTTTACATGACAATGATAATAATGAACCCGTTTATGAAGGACCCTACGCGCTCTATGATGATCCCCAAGGACCTGAGTGTACTTTGTTATTTAGTACAGCCTCGATTTGTCAAACTCTCGTCAAGGCTTGTTACTCCTTCAATTCAAAGTTGGTTTGGTAAGCGGATTCGGTGGTTTATCTGTACACCCGCATCTGTCTCTAATTATCTTTGCAGTGTGCCAGCTCACCTATACCGCAACAATCAAATGTTCGCACCAATCCTAAACCTAGGTCTTAACCCATATGACGTCAGGCGTACATGCAACATGAAGAAAGATAGCTCGTGCTACGAGGATCGAGGGTATGTATCCTGTAAAGTTAACACTCGGTTTACTGTGTCCGACCTTCTTCTCTCCCTGTTGGTTTTCAAACTGTAATATAGAAGTAAATCTCACCTTTATGCTGCAGGGCGATTCTGTGCACAATGCGGCTGAATTGTTCGTTCCACTTTTGAACAAGGGGGTTAGACTGCTGGTGTATGCCGGCAAAGCTGGTATGTCACATGTTACCGTCTTTTGAAAAATGAAGAGAACAAAATGCTCAAAAGTTTCCTCACTCTAGATTTCATGTGCAATTTCATTGTATATATATATATATTTAAAATCTGTGTATAGCTTCTAAAATATGCTGTACAGGGAAATGAGGCATGGGTACACAACCTCGATGGTCACCGGTCCAAGGAAAAATCAATATCTCTACGTGGAAATTTCATAATGTGGTGTGTTTTTATTTTCCAGAAGACCCAAAGCCGGATAAGTCTCTAGTTCTTTCGGAAAAGTCCCTTGGCCTTACAGGCCCGAAATTAATATAACCACCGAACTTATCCAAGATGGTCCTGGAATAACGGCACAGAACCGATCATTGGCCGACATACCTACGGTGAGTGTTCCTATTATTGAACTAATGCTAATCATATGTAGCTCATACATAGTCAATGGATCAAGCCCGTTAAATAAGGCAAGGCGTAGGTGGTTGAACGTGTTATTCCCAATCAATTACAAATTGTCCAACTCTCCATACAAGGCCTGGTACACTTGGCTTCACAAGTAATGCAAGAGTTGCAAAGACGTTTCCCAGAAGAAAATAATTATATGTGACCCACTTCATAGAAGTGCTCGCGTAATTTCTAAACTCACAATCAGAACACAAAGTACATGCCTGAAAAGCAGGCTCGCTCACCTCCCGAGAGTTCACCAAGGACGGAACATTTAGACCGGTGCTCCGCGTCCATCCAAGGACACACCCACACGACTTCATCCTGATCTCCCTCCGCCGCCTTTCTCGACATTTCTTCCTCCGCCTTCTCTCGTTTCCGCCTAGCCATCTCCTTGTCCTCCCACTCCACAACCTCAAGCCGCAGTATCGTAATATTCTTCCCCATGTTCCTCACACGCTCTTTCCACTCTTCCATCTCTTCTCGGGCTTCAGCTGCTTCTTGTTGAGCCATCGGTAAAAGCGCCGCGCGCTTCCTAATGTCTTCAGTCCGACGTGATTGTTCCTTGAGTAGAAGGACTGTGCTCCCCAATTGCTCGACTTCCTTTTCTAAAGTTTTGACCTGCGACTCCAAGAAAAGCGCCGCCTGTTTAACGCCCATGATAGCTTGAACACGGAGACTCTCGTTGTCTCCTAATTGCTTTAATGTCGTCCTGCTTCTCCGCGAAGGCGCTCGACGCCTTCGTATACAGGTCTCGGAGCATCTCGTTATCGTCATCTGGCCGAGAAAGGGCATCCTTTAATTGTGTTACCTCTTCGCGAAGTTCATTATTCCGTTTCGACATGTGTACCCGAAATCGCCGGTAGAGTGTCTTCCGTTAGGATATTACGCGTTTGTTCAGCAGTGATTCTCGCCGCGTTGACCTCCTCCCAGTTCGCCACGAGCTCAACACATCGCGTTTCGGTGTCTCTCAAGGCCCGAACGTTCGCATCGCGGTCATTCGTCAGGACGGATACTCTATCTCGCAGATCCGACACCTCGCCTTTCAAGAACTCTATCTCTTCCGACTTGCGATTGAGAAGCCCCAGAGCACTGTCCAATTGTCGGACGGGCGATGCGATAGATGGTGCAGGGCCATAGGGCTGTGACCAAGCCGCGTTGACTTCTGTTGAAGAATTGATGTGGGCAAGATGGAAAATGTTAGGCACGGGTGTGTCTGCGGCGTCGGGGGCGTCATTGGGTCCAAGTTCAATTCCGTCATCCTGTTGGAAGCGATCGTCCTCTGTCTGTGTCACCGTCCCGGATAGATGGGAAGGCTAATCTGGGATCTGTCTCACGAAACCTGGTTCGACACGGGAAGGATTGGGGCTCTCTATCAAGAGATCTTGGTTTGGCGATGGTCCAGTCTAAATATATAAAGATGGTGTGCCACAGTTCGTTTCAGAAGCGAATGCACGTACCATGTCGTCTTGTCTCAAATCGCTGTGGTCGCTAGTTACCGAAACAGGGATGATAGCATTGAGAGATCGCCGAGATCGTTGACGGCCGTTAGCTCCATGTTGACGAGAATTAGCATCGTCTGCCAATTTCTTTCTACGCCTTTGGAGCTCATCATCAGTTGTAGCGTCCTCATAATCCTGGATTGCTTCAACTTCATCACTGCCAGCATCCAACTCGTCTCCTTCATCCCTCATCTCTCTCGTCTACCTCATTTCCCTCTACCTCATCCACCCCATCTCTCCCGTCTACCTCATCTCCCTCTTCCCCATCCACCTCATCTCTCTGGTCTACTCCATCTCCCTCTTCCTCATCTACCTCGTCTCCCCCGTCTACCTCATCTCCCTCTTCCTCATCCTCTTCTTCTTCTCGCCGGTCAATCGCACGATGGACGACAGCCGCTTTCTCCTTTCCTTTTCCTTTGCGAGCCTTCTCACTTGGACTCGGGATGTTCTCAATCTGAGAGTCGATCGATGATGCAGTCTTAAAAATAGACGGGGTAAGGGCTGGAATTGGCGCCAAGGGTCGCTCTTGATCGCCTTTGTTCCGTTGTCCCAAACTTTCATTTTTGAACACGGTCTTAACAGGAGTGAGTGCGCGCTGAGAGGAGGTGGTGGACTCAGTTGCTGGTACAAAGCTACTGTTTCCCGTTAACAACTCGTGTAGGGAAGCCCCTCAGATCCGAGACAAGAGTCTGTCTTCAATGGATTGACCACATCGCTCATCTCATGGCCCTCACTAACATCTTGGTCTGGGTCGAACGAGCGGGAACGTGTTTCAATTTGAAAAGTCGTCGGTGGTTTACCATCTTCATCGCCAACATTTGAGGTATGAGAAATGGTTGACTGATAGGATGAAGCTCGAGACGTGCGGTCTCTGTGCTGGTTATACTGAGAAGAAGCTTTCTTAGAAGGTAATAAATCCGCTCCGTTATAATCATCTTCCCGAACGCGAGGATTTGATGAATGAAATCCAAGAAGAGGAGATGGTCGATAAAGAGGCAGAAAGTAATACTGTTGGAAACAGCGATCAGGAACTAATTCAAGGACCTTCTGTCAAACAGAGCCAGAAAGCCACATTGACAATGCATGAGAAACTTCAGGACATGCTTTGCTCATATGGTGATTACAGCATTGAATCATCATCAGATATTAAACTTGTATTTGGATTCTGCCCTGTTCTATGGATGCAGGGAAGCTTCATTTCTTGTTGCCAAGGCTGCTGGTCATGGTGTTTATCATGCAAGAAGAATCTGAACTTGGATTCACCAATATCTGACAACAGGCAATCTACCAACACACCATTATGGAAGATCCCAATCACTTCTCCAAGATGAATATTTTTGTCAATTAATTCAATTTCATCTTCTTGAAAAAGGAAAAGATGACATTATTAATGCTCAAGACATTGTTAATTTTGTCTCATCAGAAGAAATAAGTTGCCACATACCTGGAAAAAAAAGGGAATATCAATTAGGACTGCTCGAAACTGGTGGCAGAAGATGGGCTGGAGATATGGCAAGAAATCAAATGGAGTGTACATTGACGGTCATGGTGTTAGGGTACATACACGGTGGGTCTCCAGAGAAACCCATGGAATATCTGGTAGGACTTGGCTTCAGCTTATAGGCTGCACCCTCACTAGATCGTGTTGTCCAATTTCAGACAGGTGGACAGGAATCCCAGGGAGTCTGGGCGGGGGTCGTGGGTCGAGAGGTCAGAGGTTGGAGGTCGTGGGTTGTGAGGTTGTGAGTCTAGAGAGGTAAGAGAGATAGATGCACCGGAGCCCGTGGGCTCCCACTAGTGTGAGCAGTGTGATTCAAGTAGGAGTTTAGAGCGGAAAATGTATTAGATTACTGGGGGGAATCTAAGCTGATTTTCTGACTGGATTGTATGTACAACATCTGCCAGTTTAAATAGACCATGGAGTGAATGATATACCAAATCCAGTAATGATGAAATGAAATGAGCAAAACATAAAACGGGAATAGTAAACACCAAGTTTGGTATTAGGAACGGCACAGAATGGAGTGGAGTCCGAATAGTGACAAATCATAAACCATAACAGGAAATGGAGCGGGAGCAGAGTCCAAATCGTGACAGGTTATTTGACTAAAACAGGAACAGGGCTCTGTTAGAGGGAAGATGGGTTTTCTGAGTGGGGTCTGGTGACTAACGTGTGGGACAAGGTCGGACATAGACAGGGACGGAGTCTGGTGGGTTTTCTGGTGACTGAAACACAATGTAATGAAGTCGAATGTAAATAAGCCTGATGTACAGAGTCCAGTGGGAATTCTGGTAAACTGACAATGGGTGCGTATAGGCATGGGTGCGTATAAGTTAGTGCCTGGAGTCCGGCAGGTTTTCTGGTCATAACACATGGGTGGGAAGATGTTGTTCTCTACCACAAAGGATTCCTAGAGTGGTGGCAAAGAATATCAAAGTGAATGGTTACCTTTGACAATAATGGAAATCCAATAGAGCCAAAAAGCTACCCAGTATCTGGTGGATGGTTTAGGATTATAGCAGTGACTCATGATGAGTCTACTTTCTATGCTAATTATCATAGAAAAACTAAATGGATCCATTCAAATCAGAAGGCTATTGTGAAGACCCATTCCTGCGAACTCCATGGAGTATCCTCCAGATATTATATTAGGTTTCAAACCACCTTCCGGACCAGTATCAAGATCCAGAACCCAACCCTCATCCCTCAAGTACCCTTTGACTCACATCCCATTCTGTCAGTCTGCTTCCAACTAGACACCTTCTGTTATGACCCGGAATCCATCAGACTCCACCCTTTGACATTTGACTTCTTTACATGATCTTGGTCATCTCCCAGACCAGACTCTGACCAGACCCCCCATGTTTTGTTATACATGCTTCTTTAATCTTTGACTCCACCTTATCTGCACCTGACTCTCTATATCATACTCATCAAGGTACAGTTACAACCAGAGTACCCACTGGAACCTGTACACCAACCTGCTTACACCCGACACTCTGTATCTCATGGACCAGTCACCAGACCCCTAGCCAGACTCCCGAGAACCCCTCTAACAGAGCCCCACTCCCATTATAGTCTACTGACCTGTCTAGTTTGTTCTCCACTTCTGTTCCATCCCATCCTGAATTTCCAGTTTAGTATTTACTTGTTTCACTTTATGTTTAATTGTTCTGCCCCTCATCATTACTAGATTTGGTATTATTACATTTCAAAGTCTATATAAGTCTTCCATACTCATATACTTACTCTCTAGTTTCAATCTCAAACTAGTTACACTCCAAATACATCCTGATCCAGTCTCAACTCCTCTTGTCTGTCTGTATACTCTATTTCTGAAACTCCCACAGGAACTCTGGAATCTACATTTTCCTTGTAGGTGTTCCATCTGTCATCTTGAAATATGGACACCTGAATGAGTGTATGAGGGTGCAGCACATAAGCTGAAGCCAAGTCCATCTCAGTACCTCTGGTAATTATTCTGATACTCCTTGTACTAATCCCCAGAAACTCCCCAGACTGTTACCCAGGGACTCCGTGGGACATTCCTGGAAAGTGTTTGGAATAATTACTGGAAACCTCTGTGGGCTTGAGAGATCCTCTTTGGAACTTAACAGCTATGCCTGAACCAAAGGCTGTGCAATAGGTCTCTTCTTGTTTGACAATGCATTCAGTCACCAGAAAGATGTTAGAACTCATTGTATTGCAAGCCAATCTATGTTCAACATAGTTTATTTCAATGCTTGGCTAAGTTGTACTTTACAGTAGCTTAGTCACAAAAACCTAACTTTGTCTGAGTATGTTATGATTGTGTTGCAACCCTGACGGTCCCCGATGAGACTATTGTCTGCCTGCATTTTAAGTTGAGGAAGGTGTCACTTTAGTTTGGCACCTGTTTATGTAAGCAAAAAAGTGACCTACTCGCACTCCTTTCTGTGCTTCCACAACATAGATAATCTGTAATTAAAGCCCAGGAAGTGGAGTTGGGATCCATTCCTCCAGTTCTCAGGTTTAAAACTTGAAAAATAATTCACCCTTGCCAAGTAGTAGGACTTACAAATTTTGACTTTTTTTTTTTGAGTCTCTGAATGCTTAACAACTCATTTCCATGTGATTCTGAGATTTTCAAAATTTTGCAAGTATCAGTATTGGCCACTTACATAATCATCATGTGATATATTGGGCAGCCTTGTTTTAAGGGCCTAAAATTGGGAAAGAAAACTGTATTAAATTCAAATATATATACTTATCTTACTTACATAAAAATTCTCCTAAGAAAAAGAGGGTATAGCTGCACATGTACTTGTGCAGTAAGCTGTGCACTTGATCACAGGCCACATTACATAAGCAGCACAGTAGCAAACACGCAGTTGCACAGTTCTACTACCATGCCTTGGCAGTCTAAAGCTGCACAATCTTGCATCAAAAACCTTGGATCCAAGGCATAACAAAAGCCCTCAGTGACAATCAAGGATGTCCCAGATGATGATGACTTCAATTGCAAACCACTTTCTCTCAATCTAGATCAAAGCAATGAAAGGATGTATGAGGAAGCATTTATTGTGGATGAAGAAGATGCATCTCTCACCTTGGTAGGCTTTCTTGATGACTTTGAGGAAGAACCTCTCCTAGATCTTGCTCATGATTTGGACTCAGATGATGAAAATGATGAAAATCCTAGAGATAATTACCCAGAGATTGAAGAACTCTCTGACCTGGAACAGTTCTCAAGGATACTTGCTGAGGCACAGAGGATAGCAGTTGAGGCTGAAGATGAGAGGTTAAAGGAAAACAGGCGACCAAAGAAATATCTCAAAAACTCTGCACAAACAAAATGAAGGCATAAACAGATTGGAAAGGACCTAGAGAAGCAAGGTTACCTTTCAATTAGGACATGGTTTGCAAAAGCCAATGCTGCAGAGGGTGAGGTTAATGAGGTTGCTAGGAGGCAGAATTCTGAGTCAGATGTGGAAATGGCCACCCTTGACAAAGATCAAGAGAACATATCTGCTGGAGAAAGCGACTCAGTTAGCTTGATCTTATGGACTGCTGTGGTTATTATTCTACTGACCAAATATTATTAGTCAATTGAAGAAATTGAAAGACTGGTTAACACTGAAATATATCCACCTTCCAAAGCTCATGAAAAGGTTGAAGAGCTCCTTCAGGAGCTACGAGAAGGCCAAAAACCTGGGGACAACACTCTATCCACAGAATCTGATATCATACTGGATAAATTAAATTACAAGGACTTACCAAAGCTTCAGTGAGCCTGTGCAGCATTGACTGTGAAGAGCAAAGATAAGAAAATTGATGTTCTCTTTCGAGGATGGCTTACTGGGATGGTTTGGGACATTGAACCTTTATCTTGACCCACAGCTCTCATATACATACCTGGTGCAAGGCTTCTCTTATTGCATCAAAATCACAAGGCCATGGAGTTAGCCATGCACACAATCTGCGAACATGGATACATCAGTTCCTGGGTTCTGGAAAATTACCTCTTCACAGATATGGAAAGCTACGGTACCCTTCTTGATAATGAGGACTTTTCACAAGCAATACAGATTCACCTGTCTGGAATTGCCAAGAACAACTATATCTGAGCTCAGGATATTGTTGACTTCATGCAGACACCAGAAATGCAAGAAAGGCTTGAGGAGATTGGTTCCAAGAAAAAGAAGATATCAATATGTACCACAC
This sequence comes from Hysterangium stoloniferum, assembly GCA_015178975.1. Taxonomy (NCBI): domain Eukaryota; kingdom Fungi; phylum Basidiomycota; class Agaricomycetes; order Hysterangiales; family Hysterangiaceae; genus Hysterangium; species Hysterangium stoloniferum. The sequence continues at coordinate 39,637 of WHVD01000302.1, read as the reverse complement.
AACAGTGGCTCCACAGGATGGGATGGCGATATGGGAGGAAAAGGAATGGTATGTATGTTGATGGCCATGAGAGGGAAGATGTTGTCAAATACTGGATGGAATTTATTGAACAGTGGAAAGTCTATGACAAGTGGATGTATTCATATGATAATGATGGAAACCATGAAGGTGAACTCACTGGATTCCCTGTCCCACCTGGCCAACATTTCCAGCTCATTCTTATCACCCATGATGAATCAATGTTTTATGAGACTGACCGTCAGAAAACCATGTGGGTCCATCAATGAGATAAAGCAGTCCCATTAAAGAAGGGGGAAGGTGTTTCTCTCATGGTCTCAGATTTTTTGACCATTGAATGGGGAAGATTGCAAAGTGATGATGGCATGGAGTGAGTTAATCTTGCACTCTAAATTTAGAATTACTATATAATCTATGAAATGCAGGTCAGCACACATTGTCTTCAAAGCAGGAAAAAATCGTGATGGCTACTTCTTGTCTGATGACTTGATCACACAAGTTGACACAGCTATTGATATTTTTGAAGGATGGACAAATGGGTTTGCAACAGGTCTGTTCATTTTTGATAATGCACTGAGCCATCAGAAGCATGCAGATGATGCACTTTCTGCAAGAAAGATGCCAAAGTATCCATCTGCAATCTGGGTTCATCGCAAAGGAGGCTCTCACATGTGAAATACTGTGTTATCAAATGGAGACACCCAGTCCTTTTATTTCGAAGAGGACCACCCACAATGCCTGGATTGTTTAAAGGCATGGAACAAATCATCCGGGAATGAGGCCTATGGAGGGAAAGTGGCTTACTTGCACAATGTGAAGGTTTTAAATGTGTACAAGGAAAAACTGACTGTTGCTGCTGTCACCTCCTTTTTACCCAACCAGACTTTGTGGCACAAAAATCTCAACTTGAGGAGTTCATCACATTGCAGGGTCACATCTGTGACTTCTACCCAAAATATCACTGCGAGCTTCATTTTATTGAGCAGTATTGGGGTGCAGCAAAGTTCCATTACCAAAACACCCCCAAAACCAATAACATTGTTGAGATGGAAAAGAATATGCTTACATACTTGGATGATATCCCTTTGCTTCAAATCAGAAGGTATTTCTCTTATCCTTCTGCCCACTATCTGATCTCATTGTTTTCCCATGCTAGATATGCAAATAGGTCTGCCCAGTTCATATCAGGTTATGATCTTGGACTGTGAGGAGTGGAGACTGTGTGGGTCAACAAAAGATACCATGGCCATCATACATTACCTCCAATCATGCTTGCACAAGTAGGGCAAGCTCAAATTAATATGCCTGTACCATTATAGTGACTCCAATTCATTTTTTGACTTCATAATAAATTTTTCAAAACTTTGATTCACAAATTTGGCTGCTCTTGGTGCTTAGTAATATGATTACATAAGGTGGTGAACTAAAATGACACCTACCTTATTAGCCAAGTCATCGTATCAGCAACTGTTGGCACACTGACACTGATGTATACCTTCACAGCGATCAAACCCTGTTTATGCCCCTGTCAAGTTATGCTCATACTATCTGGTTATGCTTTAATATGTCCCCTTTTTACTTATGGAGGTTGTCCGTAATCATTATAATATCAGATGTTTACTGGTAAAATTTATATTTCTACAATACTCCATCTTTAAATAGTGATACATATCTTCTGAGACTATTATATTGTTAACCACCAACCATAAGAAACAATTCTCCATATTACATCTTATACAACCCATAGTTATTTAACAAATTCCATTGTATATAATTTCCTTCCTTTTACAGATGCCTACTAATACTTTTATTAGTACTTTATTTTTAAAAGTTGTAATGTAGTTATTTCCATGTAAAATATGTAAAATATTATTGGAAATTTTTCATACCACAGCTGTCTTTATTAAGTAAAACCCCCTATATATTCTGGGTATATTGAATCAAGTAGAAATCTGTTCAGATTGACAGATCCATTCTGAAGTAATACATATGTATTTAGAGGTGCCAATGATATACATATGCATGGAATGGACTATCTAAAGGTATCTATTTTTCAAAAGTATTAGTGTTTCAAACTACTAATTTTTTTGATTGTCTACTTGTGTCTGGAAATATTCTTTAGTTTGTAATGTATGAGAGAGTTTAAAACTTTTTGAAAGTTTTAAAAACCAAATTATGTTTGAATCACATCCCAGATGTTTAAATGACCTTTAGAGTATATTAGAATTTGGTATACTTAATAGTTTTCAGATATCCTCCTATGATGATCCATTCTACTCTATGTTTCACATATGCCTGTATATACTTGTAGCTCTTGGACTATTTTCTTTTCTTGTAATCCCACTCTCAGTTAATCACAGCTTCCAACCATATCGTAACCTTCGGCTCCTAGTCAAGTTTATTTGTCACTAATTGGACATTCCCGCTCTTACCTTAGTTAGTATTTTGAGACATTGATAACTAGTATTTAAGTCCAACTGTAATGTAGCTACAAGGCAATCAGAATATCAACTCAGAACACTCCAAAACAACTCTCATAGTCTTGCTCTAAACATCCCACTCTCTGCCTCTGCTTGTGCTTGCTCACTCTTGGTTTCTGACCCTTCGACCCAACCCTCAACTTATCCTTCAGCTTCTGATCGGTGACTTACTGAAGAGGATTATCCAACAGGACTAGTTTTCCGCCTGTGCAAAATTTTAAGGACACCCAACAGTAACTTGCGAGGGTGCAGCATATACATATGTATTGTGACTGGGGTGATTCAGCCCTCCGTTACCAGTTCTACTCTGGCCTTCTGTCCCATCTTAAAGACGAAGTCTCCAAAGGAGAGACTGGCAAGTCAAAGACTCTCCCACTCATGTGTCTAAAAGCCCAAAACATGGATGCCCAATACTGGGAACGACACTCAGAAATCAGTTGTGAAAATCCATTGGACAAAAAATCATCAGACAACAAGAATGCCAACAAGTCAGGAAATCAAAACACCAACAATACTGGCAACTCAAACTCCGATAATAAGTCTGACAACAAGGGTTCCAACAACAAAAAGGGCAAAGGCAAACAGTCGAGTAAGTCTCAAGATAAGGACAAACCTGACCTTACTGGCAAACCTGGCTCTGACGGCAAGCTCCTACTACAAGAAAAGCAACACCAAATGGACAACAACCTTTGTTTGTTGTGTGCAGATCCAAAAGCCCGATTTGGCCAATATGGCTACAACTTCACAACCAGCCAAGCCAGCTGCTGAGTCAAAAAGAAAATTAAGCAACTCTCTGGATTCCGTGCAGTTGGACAGTTGGAGAGTTACATTGAATCTCCCCACACATCAGAGAATTATCATCTTAATGTATCTGCTCTTTATGATCCAAATTCATTGTTTATAGATTTTACTTTGGGAGCCTTACTTTTCTGAGCTCTTGTAGATTCAGGCTCAACCCATTGTTTCATAGATGTAAGTGTTTCCCGAAAATATCAGTTAAAAACCTATGCAATAGATCTGATTCCACTCCAACTTTTTGATGGTACCTCAAACTCTGTAATCTTGCTAGCCTGCAAACTCTGACTACAGTTCCCATGTGGAACGTTTCAGACAGTTACCTTTTTTGTAGCACAGTTGGACTCAAGCTGCTCCATGGTTCTAGGACATAACTGGCTCACCTGCTACAATCTGTTGATTGATTGGGTATTGGGCAGTATCTATTTCTGAACCCTGCTGGCACCCGATATGACAGATCCATCTCCACCTGCTTTGGCAAATATGGCCTCTACAGCACCTCCAGCCCCTATGCCAAATCTGAGCTCTCCACCTTCCATCTCTCTAATAAATGCTGCAGCTTTTATGAGAGCCATCAAGTTGGAAGGCTCCCAAGCATTTACAGTCAATCTTAAAGTTGAAAAAGCTACCGGTCATTTCACAACCCCAGTGGCCAAACCTGTTGCAGATTTGGAAGGTGTTCCAGAAAAATACCATGAATTTGCAGATGTCTTCAGTAAATGAAAAACTGATCGACTTGCCCCTCACAGGCCCTATGCTTTGAAGATCAATATTGAGGAAGGTTCACATCCACCCTTAGGCCCGGTTTATCCTCTCTTGCAGTCTGAACTATCGGCTATCTGAGATTTCTTGGATGAACACGTGGCTATAGGATTTATCTGACCCTCAAAGTCTCTGTATGGAGCCCCTGTACTATTCATTTGGAAAAAAGACGGTTCCCTACAGCTTTGCATTGACTTTCGAGGACTCAATGCGATCACTTGGAAAGGTAAGTACCCATTACCACTAATCTCTGATTTACTCGATGCCCCTCGGAAGGCCCAAATCTATACAAAGATAGATCTTAAACACGCCTATCATTTGGTTTGGATCACCAAAGGCAACAAGTGGAAAATGGCTTTCTGCACTTCACTATGGCTCTTTTGAATGGTTAGTGATGCCTTTCAGTCTCACCAACACTCCATCAATCTTTCAATGTTTTATCAACAATGTCTTTTCCAACCTCCTCCATGTCTATGTCATTGTGTACTTAGATGACATCCTCATATTTTCCAAAGACCCTACACTTCATGATAAACACATCCATGAAGTTCTCCGAAGACTCCGAAAACATGGTCTTTTTGCAAGTGGTAAAAAATGTTCTTTTGATGTCAACACGGTTGAATATTTAGGTTTCATGATGGGATCCAACGGTCTCTGCATGGATGACTCTAAAATTCAAGTCATTCAAGATTGGCCAGAACCCCAAAAGATTAAGGACATTTAGTCCTTTTTAGGCTTCACCAATTTTTATCATCGTTTCACTCACAACTACTCAAAAATTACTGTTCTGCTTACTTGTCTCACTCATAAAGATGCCCCATGGAATTTCTCCAAGGAAGGCCACACAGCATTCCAAGAATTGAGAAGTGCATTTACGTCTGCCCCTATTTTGTCACACTGGAAGCCTGATGTTCAACTCATTGTGGAAACTGATGTGTCAGATTATGCACTTGCTGGCATATTGTCTATTCTGGACACCAACAGTGAAGTCAACCCAGTAGCCTTCTTTTCCCACACTTTCTCAGCACCTGAACTCAACTATGATGTTCACGACAAGGAACTACTCACAATATTTGAAGCTTTCAAGGCATGCCAACACTATCTGGAAGGATTGGCATCTCTGATAGATGTTATAACTGACCACAAAAATTTGGTTTACTTTTCAACCACTAAACTCTTGACCCACTGACAAGCTCACTGGTCCAAATACCTTCTGCCTTTAATATGGTAATCTGCTTCCATCCCAACTGCCTTGGTGGAAAACCCGACACTATGACTAGATGATGGAATGTGTATCCTAAAGAGGGGAGTAGCAACTATGCCACAGTTAATCCACATAACTTTAAGCCTATGTTTTCCTCTGAACAACTTTCCATGTCTATCCAAGCCACTTACCTCATTCATCCAGTCTTGCGAAGTGTTATCCTTATGGATACCAAAAAGTTACATCAAGACATACATACTATTGGCAATTCCATTAGACCCAGTCACCAAAGCACACCTCAATAACCCATCCAACCCCGATCAACCTTGATGGTCACTAGACTCACAGGGTTTCATTAGACTTGATGACCATATCTATGTACTGGATTCCAATACCCTTCAGCTGCAAATCCTACAACATAAGCATGACCACCTGATCTCAGGACATTTTGGCTTCAACAAGACTCTTGCACTTATTAGAAGAGAATATACATGGCCCAGCATCGGAGATTTCACCAAGCACTACTGCAAATCCTGTACAACCTGTTTATGCTCTAAATCACAGTGACACAAACTATATGGCCTACTCAAACAGTTACCAATACCAGAAAAACCCTGGAACTCAATTTCTATGGATTTCATCAAGCACCTACTGGCATCCAAAGGTCATACAGCAATCCTAGTTGTTGTGGATAGGCTCACAAAGAAAAGTATTTTCATTCCAACTTATAATACGATAACATCTGTACAGTTAGCTGAACTATTCATCACCCATGTATTTTCCAAGCACAGTGTTCCATCACATGTCACATCCAATCATGGATCTGAGTTTGTCGCTCATTTCTTTATGTCACTCGGAAAAGCACTAGATATGAAATTACACTTCACTTTGGGCTATCATTTGGAAGGTGATGGCCAAACCAAAGGCATGAATCAAACCTTGGAACAGTACATTTGTGTCTATTGTAACTATCAACAAGATAATTGGAAGTCACTACTACTACTAGCTGAATTCACATATAACAATGCACCGAACACTACTACTGGCATTTCACCTTTCTTTACAAACAAAGGCTACAACCCCAATATCACAATCCACCCAGAATGTGATCTCGCATCCACCTGTGCTCAAGACTTCATTACAAACCTTGACGAGCTACATCAAGAACTTCAAAAAACTATTGCAATGGCCCAAGAACGATACCAACAGTCTGTGGATAAGAATCAACTTCTGCCTCCTGACTTTAAGATCAGAGACCGAGTATTTGTTAAAGCCAAGTTTTTCCAAACCACTAGGCCTTCCAAGAAGCTCTCTAAAAAATATTTAGGTCCTTTTGAAGTTATAGCACAAGCCAGCACACTTTGATGGACTCTTCAGCTTCCCAACAACATGCATGCAGTGCACCCAGTATTTCATGTATCTGTGTTAGAACCACATGTTGCTAACAATATACTGGATCACATACAACCACCACCACCACCTGTTATTATTGATGAAGAACCCAAATTCGAGATATCAGAAATCCTAGACTCCAAGATCGACAATCACCAATGCTCATACAAGTTACTTTATTTGGTCAAATGGGCTGGCTATGAAGGCACAGATGAAGAAACTTCATGGATCCTAGCTACAGAACTCAGCAATGTGTCAGAAATTGTCTTAGGTTTTCATCAAGCATACCTGAACAAACCCGGTCCCTTAGGCTCTCTATAGATTTCATGTGGTATCCAACCCCTTTTCCGACTATGTCTTATGTTCTTTGTTTTTTGTTTGTTTGGTTAAAACCATTATATTCAACTATCTAAAAATCTACTCTATGACCTCCCCTTCTTCCCTGGCTTCCGAGATTTCCCCTACACTGACTGCAACTGACACCTCCTTCTCACTGACCTTCTCCAATGTCTCAACCCCTGGCCCAGCTTCCTCAGAACTCGACACCTGTAAATACTGTTCAAGTTGTCCTCCAATATACTCTATGATGCTGGTCTGTTTCTCCAGCCCCAAGCCCAATAATCACAATTGTTTGGTGAACAGTGCTTGTTGTTGCAGTTGTTCATGTCAGAACCAACTTGTTTCTGAGAAATATGTGTGTAGAAGTTGATTGTGCTCCTCCAATGCATCTGCCTGCCACTCTTGATATTGGCCATTCCTGTCAGTATCCAGAAAGATGCAACTGAGTTTTTGATTGGCGCTCTTGGCATGTATGGCCCTGACCATGGCCCAGCAAGGCTGACCTCAGTTAGTGCATCAATTGCACTTTGGGTTGTTTTTGGGCCCCACCTTGGGGCCCATTTTTGTTTCTATAACTGAAAAATAAAAAGAATTAGAAAAATAAAATAAAAAACTAAATAATAGAAGTCCAAACATACCTTAGGGCTCGAAGGCCCTGGCACTACCTCCTCATCCTCCCCATCCTCTTCATCATCAGAATCTGATGGTGTTACTGCTTTGCACTGTAAAAGGATGTCAGCAAGGTTATAAGAATGAAGAATTTCCGACTTACTTTACCCTCCCACTTCTTTTTCACCTCCTCTTCTCACACCCGATCGGCCTCCCTCTGCTTCTTCTTCGCAAGCTTGGCTTCCCAATGCATGCGAGAAGCCTCCTCCTCTGGCAATCTTTTCTCCTCTGCCTCCACCACCTCTATCGCCTTCAGCTCTTCTCTCTCCTTATGTTCCTCCTCCTCACATACCTTCTTCTTCTCTTCAAGAAGTTGTTGATGCTCTTGTGCATTCAGGGGTCTGCTCAGACCCAATATGGGGGCTACAGTTGGCCTGGATGGGAAAGGTCTTGATCCTGAACCCATGGTCATCGAGATTGAAGGAAAAGTGTCAAAATCTCAAGTGCCAGCACCTCTCAAATTTTTATATGTAAAATTTTACCAGGTCACATGATGTCTTGACACACCTGTACCTGACAAGTTTTATGTACAAGATCTAGATTTTGGCCTCCTTGGGATTTCAGCCAAATGGGGGGATACTGTTATGACTGTGTCACAACCCTGTCGCAACCCATCCCCAATGATACTATTCTCTGCCTGCATTTTAAGTTACTGTATTAGCCAAGTCATCATATCAGCAACCATCAGCACACCAACACTAATATACATATACCTTCATGGTGATCAAACCCCCATTTATGCCCCTGTCAAGTTATGCTCGTACCATCTGGTTATGCTTTGATACATTCCCTTTTTATTTATTATGATCCATTCTACTCTATATATACTTGTAGCTCTTGGACTATTTCCTTTACTCGTAATCCTGCTCTCGGTTAATCACGGCTTCTGATCTTATCGTAACCTTCCAGCTCCTAGTCAAGTTTATTTGTCACTAATTGGACATTCTCACTCTTACCTTAGTTAGTATTTCGAGATGCCGATAACTAGTATTTTTTATTTTTTTTTAAAACCAACTGTAATGTAGCTACAAGGCAATCAGAATATTGACTCAGAACACTCCAAAACAACTCTCATAGTCTTGCTCTAAACATCCCACTCTCCACCTCTGCTTGCACTCACTCACTCTCGGTTTCCGACCCTTCGACCCAACCCTCAACTTATCCTTCAGCTTCTGATCAGTGACTTACCAAGAGGATTATCTGACAGGACTAGTTTTCCACCTGCCTGAAATTAAAGGACACCTGATGGTAACTTGTGAGGGCGCAGCATATGTATAAGCTGAAGCCAAGTCCTTCCGTTCGGTCCCCATCAGTCTACCATACCAACATCAGTCAGTTTTCTGTTCTTAACAGAGTATCTATAAACCATCAACATCTTACAGGTTATGGGCCCCGCCCCATTGCTTTAAAAAGTTGCATTAATACTATCTCATTATCCTATGTCTAACATCAATGCTTTGCTAGTGAGCATCCCAAAACTCTCAGGTGATAACTACCATGAATGGAAGTTTTCACTGTCAATGGTTCTGCAGCATACTGGATCATGGAGTGTTGTGAGTGGTGGAGCAAAGGCACCTAAGGATGAGAGTAGCAAAGAGTATTTAGAATGGGCAAAGCATTCAGAGGTTGGTTATATGGCAATTGGACTCACAATCTGATCAAGCCAACAATCATATATTTGGGATTGCACCACTGGACCTGAGGCATGGCAAGCACTTGTGAAAATCTATTAGGCAAATAATTGGGCCAATCAGATTGTGTTGACATGCCAGCTCTACATATATGTACATACCAGCATGATGTCAAAGAGCCAGTGATGGAATATGTCCATGGCATTTTGACTCTGGCTTCACAGCTTCAAGCAATTGGAGTTGAGTTACATGAAGAGGATGTGCTGGATGTGCTCATCCATTGTTTAGCTCCAGAATTTAGTGCAGTTGTGACTGCACTTATGCAGCATGTGGGATCACTTACCATTGAGGATATTTCCACAGCACTGGTAGAAGAAGAAAGCCATCTGAAAGGGTGGAAGGACACTGAGAGTCAAATTGCAATGAAAATGAAAACAGACTCACCAAATGCGAAATGGCTGAGAAATTGCTATAGATGCAATGGTGAAGGTCATATTGCATGTTTTTGTCCTGTGCCAAAGCCAGTTGATTTGTTGTTGAGTGGATTGCCTGCTGAAAACCCAGAGGCTCTCACTGCAAGCACAGGGGAGAGTGCTTTTATTTTGCATGTCTAATTTCGTCACATAGACTAGGAGTCATGAGGAGGGCTCCAAGGTCTGGCATTTTATTCTGGGAGGTTGGGGGAATGTGTACTAGGAGCAAGGGATGCTGAAAAGTTTGATTTGATGCCAAATATACCAGATGGATCCTGCATCTAGGGGGCACAGTGTATTTTCAAGTTTTGGATGAATATTGCATCTAGTGGGTGCAGTGGATTTTTGTTTTCAATTTTCAGACATATTTTGTGTCAAGTGGGCACATTCTCAACAACTTGCAAAGTGGGTGTGTTAGAACTCATTGTATTGCAAGCTGTTCTATGTTCAACATAGTTTATTTTGAGGCTTGGCTAAGTTGTATGTATGTACTTTACAGTAGCTTAGTCATAAAATCTTAACTTTGTCTGAGTACCTATAAACCATCAACATCTTACAAAAAGGGCTTTAAATGCTCTCTCAGCACAAAAAATGCCCAAGAATCCCTGTTGTAAGGGAATGTCTTAGTGGTATGTTCTCTGTTTACTCTAGCTACAAGTGGTATATGGACTAGTAGCATGTAGCATGCACCTTACTCATATTGTTCAGATCTCGTCCATAGTTAGTGTATGGTTCTATGATAGATAACTTCCAATCATGATAAAGTTCATTGATGGCTTCATTGATGTAACCTTATCGCATGCGGGCTGTGGACTAGATGATAGTTAGTAGCTATCTATAGTTACCCTATGCCCTGGAAACCCTCCGTGTATGTACCCTTAACAGGGCCAAATGACTGGGATCCTAACATGTCTTGATAACCTACTGTAGACAACTTGCAAGACCCCCAATAGACTCAAAGCTCAAGTATTATGCTTTGATGGCAAGACCATTGTTTTTTCTCTTTAGATTCTCATTTTTGGCCCTCCAATTACTCCCTTGGATTCCATTACAATTACCCCTTGTTGCCCTATGTCTCTTTTCACCTTTTTAGGTAAGGTAGGGGCAACACAAATCCAGCACCTTTACATAATATGGGCACCTATGTCATGTGACATGCCAAATGTGCCTTCAGAAAGAAAAAAAAAACTTTTTTAAAGGAGCAAGGCTAGGAAATATGACAAAAATTTTCTTAAAATTAAAAGAGATATCAGAATTGGCCTGTTAAGTTCCAAACAAAGATCTGGAAGTCCCATGGACTTTCCGGTAATTATTCCAAACACCTCTTTTCTGGGAAATGTCCTATGGAGTCCCCAGGTAATAAGCCTGGGGAAGGTTCTGGGGATATTAGTACAAGGAGTGTGGTATCAGAATAATTACCAGAGATGGACTTGGCTTCAGCTTAAGTGCTGTGCCCTCATACACTCATTCAGGTGTCCATATTTCGAGCTGACAGAATGCATACAAGGAAGATGTAGATTCTGGAGATCCCATGGGAGTTCCGGGAATCGAGCATGCAGACAGACAAGAGGACTAGAGACTGGATCAGGATGTATTCAGGGTGTAACTAGTTTGAGGGTGTAACTTGTTTGAGGGTGTAACTTGTTTGAGGGTGTAACTTGTTTGAGATTCAAACTGGATTGTAAGTACATGAATATAGCAGACTTATATAGACTTTGAAATGTAATAATACCAAATCCAGTATTAATGAGGGGCAGAACTCTTAAACATAAAACAAAACAAGTAAATACTAAACTGGGAATAAGGGATGGAATGGAACGGGAGCAGAGAACAAATCATGACAAGTCATTAGACCATAATGGGAATGGGGCTCTGTTAGAGGGGTTCTGGGGAGTCTGGTCAGGGTCCGGTGACTGGTCTGTGAGATATGGAGTGTCAGGTGTATATAGGGTGGAGTCTGGAGTCCGGCAGGTTTTCTAATGACTGGTGTGTGAGATACAGAGACAGACCATAACAGGAGCAGGGTTCTATACTCCATTAGAGGGGTTCTGGGAGTCCGGTCAGAGTCCGGTGATGGGCACAGAGAGTCGGGTATAAACAGGTTGATGTGCAGGTCTGGCAGAGTCTGAGGACTGGTGTGTGAGACACAGTGTCAGATATAGACAGGTTGATGTGCAGGTTTGGCAAAGTCCAACAGCTGGTGCATATAAGGTGACGTGCAGGTCCCGGGAGTCCGGTCAGAGTCTGGTTCAGGAGATGACCAAGGACATGTAAAGAAGTTATACAAATGTCAAAGGGCAGAGTCCAATGGATTCTGGTCATAACAGAAGGTGTCTAGTTGGGGGCAGACTGACAGAATGGGATGTGAGTCAAAGGGGACTTGAGGGATGAGGGTTGGGTTCTGGTGGATTCTTGATCTTGACACTGGTCCAGAAGATGGTTCAGAACCTAATATAATATCTGGAGGATACTCTGTGGAGTTCCCAGGAATTGGTCTTGACATGGCCTTCCTCAAACATTCTGAGGATATTATTTGGCAGAATTTGATGTCCATGGTATTTTCTGTTTGCCTACACAGCTTGTGCACCATTGAGTCCTTTAATATAAGTATCTATAAATCTGGCTGATCAGTTTGCAAAGCTGAAAAGAAATACAAATAAAATTGTGAGTGATTAAGAGGCTAAATGTGTTACTCACCATTGGATTTGAAGAAATGGCACTTTATCAAGACAACTAATGACATTTGCTTCCATTTCTTCTATGTTCTTTGTGGGGATGATAGCTTGATATATTATTTTTGCAGCACCCCAGTATTGCTCTATAAAGTTCAGCTCACAGTGAAATTTAGGATAAAAATCACAGATATGGCCATGTGTGATATACTCCTCTAGTTGATATTTTTGATGCACAAAGTCTGGGTCAGTGAAAAGGAGCTGCCTGCAACAGCAATCAATCTTTCCAGATTCATACTTGAATCCTTCACATTGTGCATTGAGTCCATCCTTGGGCCATTTGCCACATTCCTTGATAATTTGTTCCATTCCCTTAAACCAACCAGCCATTATTGGATGATCCTCTGGAAAATAGAAATCTTGAGAAGATTTATTTGTAAATTGGCCTGGACACATTTTTGCCCATTTTTATGATGTGTCCAACCTGCATAGGTGTTAGGATATGAGTAATCTCATTCAAGTACATAGCAGTAAAACCACGTCAATAACAAGCTAGAGAATATACATGATCTAGCTACTATTTATATAGCCACTAGAAAAACCTGTGGGAAAGCTGGTAGAACTTGGCTTCAGCTTATAGGCTGCACCCTCACGATATCATCTTGTCCAATTTCAAACAGGCAGATGGGAATCCTGGGGAGTCCAGGTGGGGTTTATGGGTCAAGAGGTTGGGGAGTCAAGATAGATAAGTTGGAGGTCAAGTGATAGATGGGTTCGGAGCCCACGGGCTCCGACTAGTAAGAGCGGTGTGATTCAAAGAGGAATTTAGAGCAGAAAATATACTAAGATTACTGGGGAGAATCTAAGCTGATTTTCTGACTGGATTGTATGCACAACATCTGCCAGACTATATAGACTGTGGAATGAGTAACATACCAAATCCTGTAACAATGAAAAATAAACTAACAAACATAAAACAAGATAAATAAACACCAAACTTGGTGTTAGGAATGGGATGGAATGGAGCAGAGTCTGAATTGTGACAGGTCATAAAACCATAATGGGAATGGAGCAGGAGCGGAGTCCAAATCATGACAGGTCATTTGACTATAATGGGAACAGGGCTCAGTTAGAGGGATGATGGGTTTTCTGAGCATGACTGATGCATGGGACAGGGTTGGAGATAGACAGGGACAGAGTCTGGCAGGTATTCCGGTGACTGATACATGAAGTAATGGAGGTCGACTGTGGATGGGTCTGACATATGGAGTCTGGTGGGAATTCTGGTAAACTGACAATTGGTGCGTATAGGGTGCGGGTGCATATATGTTAGTGCCTGGAGTCTGGTGGGAATTCCGGTCATAACAGGCCCCCTGGAACCTCATTCTATTCTTCCCACCTCTGCCATCCCACCATTGGTGCCCCTGACCACAGTGTCACTGCCCATGGCATCCCAACACTTAGTTCACTATGGTTTTCCCTTTTCATCATCCCATCCCATCTCCATCCCAATACTCTCCCATCACCTGTTCTACTTGTAAATGTTATTTGCCACCTCATACCCTCTATAATACCTTTACTACATTTAATTTATGTAGTTCTAGTCTGATCCATACCCCTTCCTATGCTTCCTTTGATCCATCACTACTTCTCACTCCCTTCATCAGTCCACTCATCTCTTAGAACACTTTCTGTCCTAAAACAAAAAAGAGCCCCAGACATACTTAAAAGTTGTTGACATGGGGGGGCTTGGGGGGTAAAGCCCCCCAACAAGCTGGAGCCCACAGCAAGCAGTGGGGCAGGTTGTGAAGCAACTGCCCTGCAGTGTAGCAAGTGTTCCCAGGCTTGTCTTGGTTGATAACAGTTGCACGGACCAGCTGTGACTAAGCAATATTTGTCACAATCCCCAGACTTTTCTCCCTAAACAAACACTTCTGTGGTAAACCTGTTCTTTGAAGTGACCCAAAATCCTTCCCAAGGAGGTGAAATTTAAGAAATGAATTTTATTGTGCACTAAATCGTACTCAAAATACACATTTTGACTGAATCTCAGTCTATGTGGTGATGGCACTCAGGTGCATTCATCTATGAACAGACAGGGATATACATGTGGCAGTGGATGGATGGTGACTGTGAGTGACTCGACATGTACAGAGTGCATGTCAACATCAAGTGAGGGATGGATAATATATGCCATAGCCAGGAAATGTAACAAGACCAATACACTGGTTCAGTTTTGTGAGACCATGTTTGTTTCTGACCCTTTTTCCCACATCCAGAGCCCACATGCCTGTCGTAAATTCAGTGCTGCATGATAAAATTAACGAAACGAGCTACCCCACCGAAGCCTCTTTTGACTCTAAACCTTTCCATTATTTCTAGGTTCAGCATGTCAGGCATGTCTTTTTCAGCCCTCTATCAGCAGCCAGGTTATCAGCCCCATCATGTGTTAGAGTATTATCTTATCAGTACCCAGTATGGGTATATAGAATATTAAGTACTAAGTCACCATTACCATGTAGAGAGAACTCCAACTGATTGTTTTAAGAGTTATTTCATATTAGACACAGATGTCTCTAAAGGTCCACAGCCCTTAAGAAGTGAGGACCCGGTAAGCTTTAGATGACAAGCTGTGGTCATTCTTAGGAGCTCTCAAGAAAGAAGGATGCGTGATATTTATCTCCTATCGGGCATTGAACACACCTAATGGACCCACCATACCTTACCTAAGTAGCATGGACTGACACCCTGGCTGACCTGCCTAACTGGGTATGTCTCACAGTGAGAGACATATATCACGAATAATACTATGAATACCTCTGGCCTTACCTAAACAAAATTACCTCACCCCTCACCATCCTCCTGGTTACACCCATACACTGGCTTTGTGACCATGGTCCAAACATGACCGTCAGCCACCATGTCACTCGCCTCCCAAACCCGAGTGCTCATCATTGCCTGTCATCACAGCGTTGCACGTCGTTGTTGTCGCCAATGGTGACGGCAGCTGCACTTCCTAAATGTCCGTGAAAAATTCCATTGTTTTTTCCTACCATCGTGTAAACATATTCTAGTACTATTACTTGTTTATTATGTCCATTTTCAATAAATAAAGACAAGCTTGCAGACCGAGGATCCCAAAAGAAAATTGGTTGAGATTTAGTGTGTGAAAAGCTTATTATTGGCATACATGTATCTACATTTCTCATTTTATAAAATTATTATTGGCCCAACCAATTGATGTTACATATGGACTGTATACTTGTACTGAAGCAGGGAAGTGTTGAACTGCACCAACAAATGTGTGACATGATGTTACTTCACATGAGTCCTCCACACTGCTGATATCACTCACCCCTCTTTTCATCACTCCTTATCCCTTTTACAATGCCCAAGGCTTCCAAGACCAAATCCACTTCACATAAGGTAATGTCATTTGAGGTTGATAATGAAACTGGACAGGTAGTGCAGACCACTTGAGGTCCCCACAATATAGTTCAAGCACAGGTTGACCTTAGGGTTCGATGCAAAGCTATGATAGAAAGTATGTATCTTTTTAGCTATATTCACTCTTGCTTACCTCCATCTATCCAGGTTCGACTGTGATTGAACAAGAAGTATTGTGAGAGCATGGGGTCAGTGTGCCAACCCTTTCACCTCCCCCTCCACCAACTTCTCAGAGTGGTGCAGTTGGTATGGATGCTGTGGACTCTATGGATGTAGTAGAGAATGATGATGATGGGGATTGGGTTACTGATGTGGGTGATAAACCGGATGAGATTTATTGTGAGTTAAAAGATAGTATACATGATATGGAATCCAATCATGTCCATTATATCAAGTTAGTATGTTTTACTCCTTCAAATTTTCTCTAACTTATTGCTTGGCCTATTATGTAGAACATCTGATATCCATGATCACCATGATTGTCTTGAACGTCAAAATGCAGCATGGGCGTTAATACTCCCTTTGCTCGTGGATGCTCACCTTCAGTGGGAGCATACTGGACCTCCCAAAGTCATACCAGAAGTTGAGGTGCATAGTCCTATTCTTGTTATTGATCCTTTTGGTATGCTTATTGATCTATTTCCATTGTTGGTCTGTGTTGACATTGTGTTTTTAGAGAGTCGAGATGTCATGTTCCCTCTAGATGATCAAACACCCCTTAATGTAACCATGGCATGTCATGGTTACTTTGGAAATGCCCCTCATCATCCTTCAATTGCCATATTGACATCCACATTAGAATTACTCTGTGTCCTGACGGCACGATGCCCTCAGCTTAGTATTCAGATGTTTGTCAAAGGAGTTTGTGAACAGCAGCCACACTTCCTAAATGTCTGCAAAAAATTCCATTGTTTTTTCCTACCATCATGTAAACATATTCTAGTACTATTAGGCACTTATAATACACATCAATACACATTTGTCAATGGATAACCCTAGGGGATTTTTTATTTTTTGAGAGTGATTATTTTTCAACTACTACTCATCATCCAAAGTCTGGACTTTATTCAAAGTATCTGACTTCCTTTTCCCAGCCCTTCACCCATCATTTCTTTTTACTATTATCATCATTATCATCACTATCTTCCCCCTCCCGCTTTCAAGTCTTGCGTTTGACTCCAGCATCAGAGTGTTTCTTGCGAGGTTTCTTGACTATCACACCTGTGGCCATCTTCTTTGCAATATTTTCTCGGTGTTCTGTGATTTCCCAGGTACTCATCTTGTGCCAATAGCAAGTCAGTTTGGAACCTTGAAGAGCCTCGACACATGCTTCCAAATCGCTGATGGTGAGAACATGGGGGTCGAAAGTCTTGCCAGGCCAGCAAACAAGCTGGACACTATGCAACTCCACAATTTTCATGTCATAGTGTTTCCACTCCATCTCCAAGGATTCATTCTCTGTTATCCTACCTGCTGAGAGGTTAATAATAACACATCCCCTGAGCTGATATTCACTAATGAAGTCCTTTTCTAACCATGGCACATACAATGTATTTGAGAAGTGTCTTCTTCTCATTTGCATTCTTTGCAACTCCTGTGATGGCAATAGATATTAGATGAGATGTTTGATATATTATAAATATTTACCTTTGATCTGTAGAAGTGCAAAGGCCTCAAACGTTCAGTGCAAAGTCATCAAAATCCATCCCAAACAAGACTTCAATGAATTCTCAGGAGATTTCGTCGTGGTGTTTCATAGGATAATTATTTGTGTGACTGGTGTCTGTGTGTACTGTAATGGTGAATGATGTTGCACACCAGTGTCACAGGTTCTTAAGCTATATGTATATATCTCTGATTAGCTACTGCAGCTGTAAGTTTACAGATCAATGTACTTCAGTGACCACTTTCTTGCATGTAGTCTTCACATCATTCATATGGGCCAGTGGACGAGACCTTTTGTCATTTATTTTCCAGCAGCCTCTTCTCCTTGAGACACTGGATCATCTCCACCATAATGCTGTCTTCTATCTCCTGCCAAGTTTTAGATCCCTTCGCAATATTTTCAAGCTCTTGCAGCCGAAGTTTCTGACCTGGGAGAAGACCTGTTATGATGTCAACCATGACAATGTGGAAAAAAAGACAATATATATACCTTCATTTTGTACAAGACTTTGTGCATGAAGCCATGCATTATGCTTAGTTATTTTGCATGTCTTGCCATCAGTTTGATACACGCATCACCTGGCGTCACATCCATTCTTCTTTTTGATTGTGTTTCTTTGCCATATCTTTAATAATTTGATCTTCCATTCTCCAGTGCACCTTGAGATCTTGATACAGAGCTGTTGTCCTGATCTTACAACATTCTGCACCAGCTTTGCGATCAGCACGAGTAAGGTTGTTTGTGCGTGTACGCTGTTTTGGAGCTAGATACTTCTTGTGCATCCTCACCAAAAATTGACTAGCATGTGATAAGTCCATCTCAGAATCCAGTCAGAATAAGAATTAGTATGTAGTATAAGAGTCAAATTTAGGTGGAGTCAAAGAGAGAATTTGTGCTACCAACAAGGTTTCTTCCCACAGTTCGCTAGGATGTACCACTTACAATACAATTGTTACTCATCATAGATTATCAAACAAAAATGTTATTATTAGATATTGAAGAAAATAATTATAAGTATATGAGGGAAACATTTGGGCTGAAGCTTCGAGAATGTTGGAGCTGTACTGAAACCAGGCATGATTTATATTACTGGGCCCCCAATGACGACAAGCATATATGTACCACTGTCTACAAACTTGGTAGCCAAGGATAATAGCTCATCAATGCCTTCTCGGAGGTTGGACATGGTGTTGTTATTATTGGGTCAAGATTCAATTATACAAGTAAGTGTGTGCCATTGATCAGTATGCTTGAGAGGGTAATGAACTTGACAACCTAGTGGTGATCTCTATTGTGGACAATAACTGGACAATTTTGCAAGATCCTGTAGGCAATCATGTCTGGTCTGGTTGGATTATCCAGGGACTTGACTTGAGTGAGATTTCTGGTTCCCCAATCATAAGCTCTGTAGCTCAATTTATTGTTATATAATTGTCTGTATGTGTGAATATAATAATTCTATTCCACTAAACTAATGGCATGCATTGTGGTATCTAAGGATTCAAGAATCAGATGATTTGTCTCCTCCTCATCTATCTCTTCCTGCTTTTCTCATCTCACCTCCCACTCATATGGTTGACAGCTTCCACCTCCCACCTCTGCACTTTCCAAGGCTGACCTATTACCCTTATGAATGCCAGGAGTCCGTGAACCAGTGTAGTTGGGAAGGGCATGCATTGCATAAATATGTGTTCTGTTGATCTGGTTAATTGCTGTAAGTAGCTTGTACCACTTTGAAAGTTGATGAGCAAGAGCTGGGTTTGACTGATTGAGTTCATTGATTGTTGCTTCAAGGATAGCCTCTTCATCATATGTCCAGGTAAGTAAATGGTGAGCCTCAATAACTACACATTTTAGTTCTTCATGTGATCGTCGGAGCTTATAATAAGCATTGGTGGCCTCATGTTCAGCAGGCTGTGACCATGGTAATGTGGGAAGGCTGTTTCGAGAATCCCACAAGAGATCAAAATCAGCGAGATAGATGTAATCTGGGATCTTTGCAATGTCAAGAGATGGGTGGGGAGGGATGAGCTTTGAGGCAGCTACATTGTATTTCTTTACTGCATTTCATATAGCCTCATAACGGGACTTAATAGCTTTGCTGATATGCTTGCGTAATTTATAACCTACAGGAGTATCAGTAAAGATGGACCATATGATAGTCAGTGACTCACCTGTCCCAGCTTGGTGTGCCTTGGACAATTCAAAAAGTTGAGCAACCACAAGACCTTCAAGATGGTCAATAGTGCGACGATACTCATACATATTGACCATCTCTTGTGCTCTAATCCACTCATGAGACTCTGGTGTCCATGTTTCTGAAATATTGAGTTTGGTCTCAAGGTCATGGACAGCTCCCTGAAGGATGAGAAGCTTCTCAAGTGCCCTCTTGCATGTGGTTTCAAGCTTGCATGAGCAGGAAGTCCCAGACTCATATGAGCCAGGTCCTATAATGTCTGCAACATTGGTTCCTCGGAATTCCATTTGAGCACGTTCATACACTGCACTGGTGAATGGCAGTGAGCAGTGAATGGCAGTGAGCAGTGAATGGCAGTGAGCAGTGAATGGCAGTGAGCAGTGAATGGCAGTGAGCAGTGAATGGCAGTGAGCAGTGAATGGCAGTGAGCAGTGAATGGCAGTGAGCAGTGAATGGCAGTGAGCAGTGAATGGCAGTGAGCAGTGAATGGCAGTGAGCAGTGAATGGCAGTGAGCAGTGAGCAGTGAATGGCAGTGAGCAGTGAATGGCAGTGAGCAGTGAATGGCAGTGAGCAGTGAATGGCAGTGAGCTGAGCAGTGAATGGCAGTGAGCTGAGCAGTGAATGGCAGTGAGCTGAGCAGTGAATGGCAGTGAGCTGAGCAGTGAATGGCAGTGAGCTGAGCAGTGAATGGCAGTGAGCTGAGCAGTGAATGGCAGTGAGCTGAGCAGTGAATGGCAGTGAGCTGAGCAGTGAATGGCAGTGAGCTGAGCAGTGAATGGCAGTGAGCTGAGCAGTGAATGGCAGTGAGCTGAGCAGTGAATGGCAGTGAGCTGAGCAGTGAATGGCAGTGAGCTGAGCAGTGAATGGCAGTGAGCTGAGCAGTGAATGGCAGTGAGCTGAGCAGTGAATGGCAGTGAGCTGGGCAGTGAATGGCAGTGAGCTGAGCAGTGAATGGCAGTGAGCTGAGCAGTGAATGGCAGTGAGCTGAGCAGTGAATGGCAGTGAGCTGAGCAGTGAATGGCAGTGAGCTGAGCAGTGAATGGCAGTGAGCTGAGCAGTGAATGGCAGTGAGCTGAGCAGTGAATGGCAGTGAGCTGAGCAGTGAATGGCAGTGAGCTGAGCAGTGAATGGCAGTGAGCTGAGCAGTGAATGGCAGTGAGCTGAGCAGTGAATGGCAGTGAGCTGAGCAGTGAATGGCAGTGAGCTGAGCAGTGAATGGCAGTGAGCTGAGCAGTGAATGGCAGTGAGCTGAGCAGTGAATGGCAGTGAGCTGAGCAGTGAATGGCAGTGAGCTGAGCAGTGAATGGCAGTGAGCTGAGCAGTGAATGGCAGTGAGCTGAGCAGTGAATGGCAGTGAGCTGAGCAGTGAATGGCAGTGAGCTGAGCAGTGAATGGCAGTGAGCTGAGCAGTGAATGGCAGTGAGCTGAGCAGTGAATGGCAGTGAGCTGAGCAGTGAATGGCAGTGAGCTGAGCAGTGAATGGCAGTGAGCTGAGCAGTGAATGGCAGTGAGCAGTGAATACAAATGAGTTGCAAGGACAACTTACTCAGCATCTCGAAGTTTGACCACCAAGGTGAAATATTCTATGTGCATGGTATTTTCTGGCAGCTCCTTCTTCAAGCTAAGAAGATACTGCTTCTCGGCTTTGAGCCAAACCTCAAAAGTCTCTTCAGAAGGGATCTTGAGGGCCTGCATGGTATCGTGAAGCATGTCAGAGATGGAAGATATGTTATTGAGTGCTTGAACACAATTCGAGTACATAAACTTGCCTGTTATATGTATGAGAAATCATGATAGAATACCACCAAAACTACTCACTGCACTCTGCAAACTTCCCGTCATTCCAAGTCTTGAACCATTGATGTATGAGTTGACACCGATGGAAGACCGATGCATGTCGGGTACTTGATGCAAGTGCATTAGAATATGAGAACACCCGCTTACAAGTTTTGAAGTCTTCAAGGCCAGATCCTTGGATATATGATGGATGCCAGTCAATTTGACAAAGGCGACAGTGTGCATGACCATGAAAGGATCCAACACAGAACCTAGTCTTATGCTTGCGGATCTTGGGTCCAAGCAGTGGACTGCTATTGGCTGTCTTTGAAAATCTGCACCCAATGTCATATCCTATCATTAGATGGTCACCAAATGTGTCTATTAGCTCATTGGTGACTGCTAGAGCATACTTGGCTCTGTAATAGAATGCCAGAGTATCAATGACTCATTCACAAGAATGACAACCACACTTACAGCTCACCACTGCGTACCATATCACACATAACTAGTGCAACTCCATGTCAGCATACTGAAAGGAAGAGGCCAGTCTCGTCAAAGAGGCCTAATTGCTTCTTCTTCCTCTCATCAGCGAGGTTGGCCCATCGTTGAACACAGGGGGTAACCTCTTCTACTCCATCAATGGGCCATCCTTCAAGTTCATCAGCCAAAAAGACTGGATGCTGTGCAGGCTCCATGGGGCTATTTTATTTGACTGAAAGGATATAAGTAAGATAATAACAGAGATTAAAGGGAAAATTAGCCCCACCATTGAAGTAGAAGTAGATATCTTATGATGTTTGACCTCGTTCTTGAATATGTCAACATCCTGCCAGCAAAGATACATATCACTGTTTATTTGACGGCTGTCCATGCGTTCAATACTTGGAGAACCAATCATATGGCCTTGCTCATCCTTTTGTCCATGGTTCCATTCACAGCGTTTGAGAGATTCATTACCATCCACTGTAAGTTGCATACTGAATTCAAGAGGCTGTTCATCTTCAACTATATATGTACATGGGACACATGCATTTTGCAGTCTCCAGTGAGGGGTATCACGTTTGAGTGCTTCATTAATTGTAATGTCAATACATCGGCAAACTTCAAGGTAAACATCAAATGCGCTGGATATTTGAGTTTTAAGACTAGACTTATAAGGAACCTAGGAGAATAATTAGATGAGCTGATAGATTTAAAGACTTACTCAATGCAGATCACAAACTCCTTTGACAAACGCCTGAATACTAAGCTGAGGGCATCATGCCATCAGGACACAGAGTAATTCTAATGTGGATGTCAATATGGCAATTGAAGGATGATGAGGGGCATTTCCAAAGTAACCATGACATGCCATGGTTACATTAAGGGGTGTTTGATTATCTAGAGGGAACATGACATCTCGACTCTCTAAAAACACAATGTCAACACAGATCAACAATGGAAATAGATCAATAAGCATACCAAAAAGATCAATAACAAGAATAGGACTATGCACCTCAACTTCTGGTATGACTTTGGGAGGTCCAGTATGCTCCCACTGAAGGTGAGCATCCACAAGCAAAGGGAGTATTAATGCCCATGCTGCATTTTGACATTCAAGACAATCATGGCAATCACGGATATCAGATGTTCTACATAATAGGCCAAGCAATAAGTTAGAGAAAATTTGAAGGAGTAAAACATACTGACTTGATATAATGGACATGATTGGATTCCATATCATGTATACTATCTTTTAACTCACAATAAATCTCATCCGGTTTATCACCCACATCAGTAACCCAATCCCCATCATCATCATTCTCTACTACATCCATAGAGTCCACAGCATCCATACCAACTGCACCACTCTGAGAAGTTGGTGGAGGGGGAGGTGAAAGGGTTGGCACACTGACCCCATGCTCTCACAATACTTCTTGTTCAATCACAGTCGAACCTGGATAGATGGAGGTAAGCAAGAGTGAATATAGCTAAAAAGATACATACTTTCTATCATAGCTTTGCATCGAACCCTAAGGTCAGCCTGTGCTTGAACTATATTGCGGGGACCTCGAGTGGTCTGCACTCCCTGTCCAGTGTCATTATCAACCTCAAATGACATTACCTTACGTGAAGTGGATTTGGTCTTGGAAGCCTTGGGCATTGTAAAAGGGATAGGGAGTGATGAAAAGAGGGGGTGAGTGATATCAGCAGTGTGGAGGACTCATGTGAAGTAACGTCATGTCACGCATTTGTTGGTGCAGTTCAACACTTCCCTGCTTCGGTACAAGTATACAGTCCATATGTAACATCAATTGGTTGGGCCAATAATAATTTTATAAAATGAGAAATGTAGATACATGTGTGCCAATAATAAGCTTTTCACACACTAAATCTCAACCAATTTTCTTTTGGGATCCTCAGTCTGCAAGCTTGTCTTTATTTATTGAAAATAAACAAGTAATAGTACTAGAATATGTTTACACGATGGTAGGAAAAAACAATGGAATTTTTCGCGGACATTTAGGAAGTGCGGCTGCCGTCACCGTCAGCGGCGACGACGACGACGCGCAACGCCGCGACGACGCGCAATGATGAGCGCTGGGGTTTGGGAGGCGAGTGACACGGTGGCTGACGGTCACGTTGGACCATGGTCACAAAGCCAGCGCATGGGTGTAACCGGGAGGGCGAGGTAATTTTTTTTAGGTAAGGCCAGAGGTATTCGTAGTATTATTCGTGGTATATGTCTCACTGTGAGACACACCCAGTTAGGGGTCGGCCGGGGTGTCAGTCCGTGCTACTTAGGTAAGGTATGGTGGGTCCATTAGGTGATTGAACGTACAGGCATAAAGGTACTAGACTACATGTGTTTACTCAGCCTTGGACTTGAAACTTCTGCATTTCCCCAGCATATCCACCCACCTCCCGTTGTTCCAGTGCTTCACTTTCTTTTCCCATTGCTCCGGAGCGAACTTTATAATAGTCTCCAAGACGGAAGCCAGGATAAAGTCGGCGTATGTTATTTTATCGCCCATAACGTAGAGCCTCTCTTTGCCATTTTTATCAAGTATGTCCGAAAGACTTGTCAATTCTGAGAAGAAAAGCTTAGAACGATGCCGAAAAAACGTTGTTTGTCATACCCCTTTCGGCCTTGTCCCATGCGTCCTGCCAACTTTGTGAACCCACCGGGCCCATCGCCTCAAGCTTTTTCTGATAGTAAGCCTCTCTTTTCTCTCGAAAGTAACTGGTGCAATGGTTAAAAATCTCACGTGGCCAATTGACAAGAATCGGTTACACAGCACTCCTCTCGTTTAAATTCTGATGCATTGGCACAATTATAGTGACATGAAAAGCCAGATGAATGTTCTTCAAAATATGCTCCTGAAACAAGCTCTGTAATCCCCGAGAACCGGGGGGAAATAGTGCGGGTTTGTTAGGGAAAGTTTCCTCGATGTAAATGGCGATATTCCAGGAGTCAGACACTATGGTAGGTTCCCCGGTGACCGCTTTATGGATGGAGTCAGATATTACTGGAACTGTGTAGAACGGATTGCCATCCTGTTTAACGTTTGTGGGAGCTGCTCCGAGCACCCGCAGGGTTGGTTCTATATCAGGGTATTCCAGCCAGACAGTGTTGTACGGAATCCCTTTGTAATCGAGGACATCTCTATAAAATATTGAGATTCAAAGTCAGCTTCTAGGAAAAGACAATATCTCACCTAATGCGCACGCTCATGGGGAGCCATGATTTTCCATCGCGTCCGGGGAGATCATATAATGTGACAGACATGGCTGATACAATCGGGCAGGTAATTCTTTGCTTGTTTGAGGGTTTCACCGTGGAGTGGTAAAAATTTACACTTGACAGATCTTGAAACTTTTGGTAAATCGCGGATTGAGAGGGAAAATTAGAGATCACTTCGCCTACAGGGTACACGAGTGAGCGTGGTTTAAGTGAACGACGTCAACGTGCCTGACGCCAAGTCTACCGCGCTCCGCCCTGGAGCATGTGCTCCACAAACCTTTTACAAATGCGTTAGATAGCCGCCGCACAGAAAAGACGCAGTGACTCCGAGTGACTGCGACTGCGATCTTTATGGCGCAGAGGCCTTGGGTTACACAGTAATGCTGATTTGTTATATGTTTCAAAGAATGGGCTCATAACCAGAAATTCCAAAAAAAAACTTGACGACAGTGGTAATAATTAGTAGGCGATTGCCAAGTCCAGCAAAGAAACCCTTGCTTGAAGCTTTCTACTAACACTATGAAACTAATTCCATTAAGCTAAAAATTCTTTAAGTTCTTTATCTTATAACTTCCCGTCATAGTGTCCTGTTGCGAGAATCCGATCGTCCAACTTGAATCTGTCTTGTCACATTTCAATTGATGCAGCCAGAGCACGTAGTAATTCGTCGTACATCCGAGCGTTTTAAAAGCAGTTTTATGTGAATCTATCAATTTTTTTAACTCTGTCTACAGAACGGTACCTCCCGTCAGAATATTGAAGAAACGAATGTTTCTTTGACCGTTGAACAATTTCGTTTATCGATCTAGTAGCAAGTCAATACCGCCTATATAAACGTGTCGTACGAACTTTACTATATATACCACATCACCCCTTCAAAGGTTCCAACTTGGAAAGTACTAAAACCCATGATCGACCTAAATCGCCAACCGGTTCCAATTTTCCAGAATCGCCCCCCATTTCCCTCCATCCCAATGTCTAACTTTGCTGTCCCATTCATCAGGGACAAACTTAACAAATGATTCCAAGACTGAAGCCAGAATAAAATCAGTATAGGTTATCGTATTGCCCATGACAAATGGAGCATTGCTGCCATTTTTAGCCAACAAGTTTGAAAGATCTGTGAGATCTAAAGAACATTACATAAATGTCATACACTCTGAACATCCAGCTTATCATACCTTTTTCTGCCTTATCCCAGGCATCCTTCCAGTCTTTCGAGCCTCTGGGACATAGATCCTCAAGTTTCTTGTAAAAAAAGCGCTCCCCCGGAAATAACTGACATAAAGCTCATACATGAAAGATGACAATCTGCCTTGGAAATAAGCTTACATAGCACTTCTTTCGCTCAAATTCTGATGAATTATCAGCACTGTGGCAAAGTGAAGAGACGTTTGGACGGTCTTCATGAGACGCTCTTGGAAGAGCGCTTGCAGCGCGTGTGTGCCGGCAGGAAACAATGTTGGTTCGGTCGGGTATTTTTCATCAAGGTAGATGGCAATAGTCCATGAATCACACAATCGTCGATTCTCCGCCTGCGGTAACGTGATCAAAATCAGAGAGTACGGTGTTAGATTTTTGGTGAAACGAGCAGCCGGAGTCGTATAGTGACCGGGGTCATTATGACCCACATTCATTACCGCTCTTGTTTCTGAGTATATAATCCCATAGTTACGCATGAAACCCCCATGCGTTTAAAACCAACAATATCACTTAGATAGTATTGCGCTCGTCCTCTATAGGTCTGGTCATATTTTCGCCGAAAAGTTAACATACGGGTACAGTGTAATAAGGTGTTCCGTCCAGTTTGGAGCCTGTGGGGGCAGCGCCAATTTTGCGCATTGTGGGCTCAATATCAGGGTATTCGACCCAGACCGTTTCGAACGTAATTCCTTTATAATTCAGAACATTTCTGTAGACTGTTGAATATACGATGTATAGCTTCAACAACCAAGCCCGAACCTGATACGCGTACTCATTGGAAACCATGATTTCCCATCGCGCCCGGGAACGTCGTATAAGGTGATGGCCATGGTTCAAACTGTGCAAGCTGAAGAAAGAACGTCGTCATCTCACGATACCATATATAGAACGCGGAGCCGCGCCATGACTGTCAGACCCATTTAATGGAGAGTATTTGCAATTAATAAATATTAGCAAATACTCTCCAATCACATAAATCAATAAATTGCCAATACGAAGATCTCAGGCTGGCGGAGAACTCAAAATATCCGGGGATGGAATTTGCCTGTGTCGATAGTAAGGCACGGTCCAGATAAATGTCAAAATGGGGTTAGAAGTGCAAATGAAAATGTCGAGAATTGTACAGAAGGCGCTTACCACGCCAATTACCTGGCATTTGCGCTCCATACCCTCGAGTTTGTGCGTACGTTTCTTTCAAAGTTGTCAGCTTCCATCATTATCCAATTTCTATAACTCTGTACATCCAAATCCCCATCTACATTTTTTTGGTTTACTTGGCAGCCTCCTTGTTCGGGTATCGATCCTCGACCTGCAGTGTCCTCCTTGCCTTCTGCTGTCCAAAATATCGACGTCCTAAGTACCCAAGAACAATCACCTAAAGATGTGACAACCTGCGGCTATTTAAAAAAGAGATAGATATCTCATGACTTTGATCTGATCCATCAATTGGAGACGCATGGCAGCCTTCTTGGGTCCCTAAACATGATTGTAAATATGATCTAATTTACGAATGGAACTCAAATAAAGCCAAGAGGGAGCTGAAAAAGAAACATAACGGAAGAGGTAGCGATTTGTACAGGCTTGGCTGAAGGGGCAAGTAGTTTTTTAAATCTGCCTTAGCATCACATGAACGTAACATCGTCAGATCCAAAATTCAAAACTCTAGGTACGACTTTGGAAAGAGGTTACTAAGTGCAATTTAAATCACTACTACTTCCACACCCGAAACTCAACTAAGGACTCGCATGAGTCGGTGGTCGCTCCGTGCGGGAAACGTGAATCTTTGCTTTCTGAAGAGGAAGAGTTTGGCAGAAAGATGGCAACTACCCAACAAGAAAAGACACACACCTATGAGGATGAGGTGGGAACTTTCCGTCTCTGAGATACACTCTACTTCACGTCGAAGGTTAAAGCGGGCTTCTCGCCTTCGAGAAGATAATCATACCGGAAAATGTTGTATTATTTTCACGTTGTATCATCTCCGAATCTGGGGGAACGAATGTCAAAAGGACCGGCACCAAAGGAATTTCAGATCTACTACTATTTCAGCCATACTCCCAGCCGGACATCAACCACAGAACTTTTCTGAGCCGATGATCGCTCGGTTTAGCCAACACACATATATTCGTTTCCCGAGGAAGAGAAGGGAGAAGAGGTTGAAGAAGATGAATCGAACGCACACGTCAATCGAGTTGAAACAATTATGATTAAAGTTTTAAAAGATGTTGGGGCGCGATGTGCCGAGCTCGTGGCGAACTTGGACGAGGCTAATGCTCTCGAAGTCACTGTGAGCAGACTCATGAACCTTAGCCGAGCCATTGCCTGTCATATCTATCACTGAATGGGGGCTTTCCCTCCTACATGCCTGCATATTGTGTTCCCCATGGCTGATGTTTCGACCTGTTTTTAAGGCTAACTCCAGGAAACGCGAGTATTTCATCTAACTCCTCTGAACATTCATGTCATTTGAGATTCTCACAACCCTCAAATTGTCTCATTATGTAATCTTTTAAAGTCTCAATTCTCCCCTGTAACTACCTGCCTACGTCCCCAAGTTCAAATTTTTTCACCCTCCTGTGTCAATAATGGGTACTGTAGTTATTGATATCTCACTCAATTCGACGGAGAAGGAAAACTAGTTGTATATCGAACTCCAATAGATACCATTACATTGGCAGTGAAAGTATGAGATTCAAAAACTCCAGTAAAATGTCTTAAACTTTCTCAAAGTATGGAAGACAATTCTCCCTCGCAATGGCCCACCTCCCACCGTGCCAATGTTTCATTTCTTCCCATTTTTCCGGCATCAGTATCGCTGTAGCATAGAACACTGAGGCAAGGACGAAATCCTCGTAGGAGATTGTGTCCCCAAGGACAAACTGGGAGTCCTTTCCGTTTTTGTCGAGTATCAGTGCAAGGTCAGCAAATGCTAGAATGATGTAGTAATTAGATATCTGGGGGGCACCATATACAGAGAAAATAGAACCTTTCTCGACATTTTTCCATGCCTCATTCCATTCCTCTGACCCCTCAGGAGATATTTCTTCCAATTTCTTTTTAAATAAAGTCTCCCTCGACTGTCGGAAATATCTGTTTGAAGATAAAGGAGCCTAGAATTAACACATAACAATTTGATAAAGCAAGCTTCACATACGCTTGACTTCCATCCTGAAGACTGTGATACGTTTTAATGACAAACGCAGGGGTAATGATTGCAATGCAGCTCTTGGAAAGATGTTCATCAAACAAGAATTGTAATGATTTCGTGCCCCTTGGAAATACTACACCAGAGGTTGGATACATTTCGTCAAGATATTCGGCTATCTTCCATGAATTGGATATGACATTGGGACTTCCATCCTCGGTAGGATGGTCTGGGTCAGATATTACTGGAACGGTGTAGTCTGGACTCCCATCAGGCTTAATACTCGTGGGGGCCGCCCCTATTTTACGCAAGGTGGCTGAAATGTCAGGATATTCCACCCACTCTGTCCTATAGGGTATTCCCTTGTAATTCAGAATGGCTCTGCGCAGATCGTCGTAGAGTTAACTAAATGTACTGATTGTTAATTAGAAGACGGGCATACTTGATGCGCATGCACAGGGGATTCAAAGATCTCCCTGTTCGTCTGGGAATGTCGTAGATAGTGATAGTCATATTTCGCTATAGACAGCTGGGTTTAGCCAACGAAGAAGGAGCTGCTCAAATTACTCATTATCTCGCTATTCCCCAGCTTAGTTATATACCTGTTTTGTGGCTACGGATTGCGCAGAACATAATCCACAAATAAAGCTTACATGCCAAGCTTGGAAGCATAAACATATTGGACGGTTGCTGTACTTGCTTAATGAACCAAAAAAAGACACGACTGATGATATGGTGACGACAGACAGGCGCGTGCCTGAATTCATGAACCAAAAAATGCCCTGGTTCATTTTCCCGAGAGGAATGAAGGCACCCCGGGCCCTCCATAGGTATGGACAATGTGCCTTTGCCTCCATCTGTTGCTTACCCGAGGCATTGAGAGGTGGGTGTGAAAAAAATGTAGTCATGACGCGGCACCTGCTGACGAACCATCTCGATTTAACGTCGAAGGTCCAGGTCATGTTCGCTGAGTACATTTGGGTAAGGTCGAGTATAAACAAATTAGACGGTCCTAGTGAACCAAAAAAAGAACACGACCGATGCTGCGGTGACGGCAGACAGGCACGTGCCTGAATTAATGACGCAACTGGCCCTGGGTACAATACATTTTGGGTGTATTTCTCCCCACAGGCGAGGGATGAAAGCACCCCGGGCCCTCCATGGGCATGGACATTGTGCCTTTGCCTCCATCTGTTGTCCGAGCCACTGGTGTGGATGCGAAAAACACACGGTTATGACGTAGCACCTGCTGATGACTCGATCCAGAGTACACTTAGGTAAGGTTCGCTGTCGAGACAGTACTACTACCCAAATTTTTTGAAAATTATACATTTGCAAGATAGAAGCTACATTCCTGGCGCGTTTGATGAAAGCTTGAGCTTCAGGTTAGTCATCTTTGATTGCTTGTTCCACAATTGGCCATGACAAGAAGACAAGTCGGCGGGAGCAGAAGATAACGAAGAAGGGAATACATAGCGTGCCTTTACGGGAACTTACATACCATACAGTTTTTTGCTAATATACGTTTGAGACAGCATCTACAACGCTATGGTTCTATAAGGGATGATACCAAAGAGATAGTATATGACATGAGGGGAGTACATAGCCTTCGAGGGAAGCTACACACTGTGTAATGCTTTGGAACTCCCACGTCCAGCCAATCACAACCCGCTATATGTTTGGTCCCCGGGACTGGAAATAGTACACAGAAAATAGGCATGAAGATATATTTGCAATAATTTTAAGTATATAGATTCATCGATAAATCGGAACTCGCCATGTATCCAGGTCTTTAAAGCAGAAGCGAGGACCGGTGTCTAAGTTGTTGAATCGAGCAACTGTAAGGACAAGGCACTTGAGGGATAGGCCTGTCGTAACGAGGAAATTAGCCTACCACCATCCGCAATGTATGGATAAGGGTTTGAACATCATTCAATGGTAAAATTTGACCATTTTCGTTCCTTTTCTGGTTTACCAAAAACCACAAACTCTCGTCATGAACAATGTCAATTTGAGTGTCCGAATTCTATGCCGGACAAAAAAGCTAAGATAGATTATAATCGATAACTGCAGCTCACACCAAACAAATATTGAAAAAAATATGCGTTAATGGATCACATCTCTGTCAATCCGATCACTTCATCGAGTGTCGCGATATCGGCTTACCGCTGATGTAGTTTCCACAATAACATGCCCTCATCTCCGGAGTCGGTAGATAATTCATTGTGAACCATTGGTGCTATTTCATCTTTGCGGTGGTCAGACCCTAAATTGTGCGGTCCCGCTGCCGCTTCTGAAGGGGCCTGCATATATTCCAGTCTAATCTGCGTTAGGTATGTAGTGGCCATGAAATCGGCGGCATATTCCGTCAAATTGAAGTATCACTTTGCAGAACGACGGATACATGACCACGTCTTGATTTCGCCCATCACTTGAGTCTAATAGTATCAGATATCTAAGTTCTTTTCCCGGCTTTAAATATTTTTTTTATCTAACCAATGTTCAAGTTTGGAGATGTAGTGGAAATACATTTACAACGTGATGAATATCACTTGATACGTCAATCATGGATGGTGGCCCAATAGGCACAGCTCTCCCTCAATTTCGCCCATCTCCCACCATTCCATGTTTTCACTATTTCCCACTGGTCGGGAAGGAGTATGGCGAGGGTGTCTAAGAAAGACACAAGGACGAAGTCGACGTACGACGGCCGAACTCCCATGAATAGGATTTCATCTCTAGAACCGTTTTGGTCGAGAAAAGTGGCAATGGTGTCGAAAACTGATAAATTCAGATAATTAGCTTAATTATGCCAGATATATAATCTTACTTTGTTGAGTGTTAGACCATCCTTCCTTCCACTGGACGGAGCCCCTAGGACATAGATCTTCGAGACTTGTGCTGAAAATCATTTCTCGGGTCTCTCGATAATATCTAATTAAAAATATTAAACGGGCCAATAAGGCATAGACGTGTTGTGGGCCTCACTTCTGACTGGTTTCGCTCAATAGCTGCATTGGATGGGGTGCGAGTATGCGGGCCAGGCACCCTAAATACAAGGTGTTGTGGATATAGGCTTGGGATAGCATCTGTAGTGCCATGGTTCCATCGGGGAGTAGTCTAGCACTGCCCGTGTCTGGATACGATTCGTCCAGGTATTTTGCGATAGCCCATGAATCAGATACAACCGTTGGTTCCCCGTTGTCTGTGAGATGCGAGTCGTCACGGATAACGGGAACGGTGTAGCAGGGACGGCCATCTGGCCATTTCATTGTGGGTGAGGCACCAACGCTTCTCAATGTGGATTCGATGTCTGGATATTCGAGCCAAACAGTCTTGAAGGAGAGGCCTTTGAAGTTCAGGCAGTATCTAATAATTCTTCAGAAGATCTGTTTCGTTTATGAATTTAATACGAAAGACAGACCTTATTCTTGCGGGTAGTGGATTCCACCCGCGATAACTGTCTGGACGGCTCGCGGCGTCATAAAGAGTGATCATAAGTGACTGAGAGCGAACTTCAAATGTATCTGAAGAAATTAGACGTTCTGTTAATTTGGAATGAGAAGCGCATACAACCTTCCAATTTATAGTGTTCTACCAAGCATCCTAACTCAATATCATGCTCAGTTCTGTCGTAAAGAGTTGTTTCTAAATGGGGTCAAACGGGACCTTGACATCAATGCCATATGTCTCAAGCAAGACTTACGGGGCTAAAGGCATTTTGAAATATCAAATTACTTTTGTTGGCATACGTGTTTTATCGTGGCATTCAACGTGTCCAGGAACCGCCTGGTCAACAAATGCGAGTGTCTGTTTGGACATTTCAAGCGCACTCCTTCAAACTGAAAACACTTCCGTTCATGAGTGATGGTACACAGACGAACCTTCACACTCACTTGTAATTACTCCTGATTATCTGTCGAGGTATTGCGAGTGCCAGAAGCTACTAGAAGATTAGTAAGCTTGGTCACGCGTTGGATTTCGAGCATTATACAAGCTGTTCGTGTGTTCCCTTTTCCGACTGTCCCATTATTCACACTCCCATTGTCTTCCCCATTATAATTCTATTGCGCTTAGGGTTTATATACGTAGCTACATGCGAATACAGCTCCCTGTGCTTTTACGAGGGTCTTCTGCTACTCGAGTCCGTGATAGAGACACGCGTACTTCAACAGACAGAGCTCAGACAAACACTAAATGTCACGCACTGTTAACGCTTGAGGTCCTTACCGAAAACTTAACATTTTCCCTGGTATGTTGCCCCTGGGACTTTTTGCGTTGTACCCGGATAACGGTTGAGGTTCATTGGTTCCTTTGTACGTCGCTTGGTATTTTGTATGTTCCAGAACAACCATAATGTGGGGGATATTACTAGCTGTGAGATTTACAACGTGATTGAATGATTTCGAAGTTTGATATAGAAAACGACGCTGAGCTTTGTTTTTAATCTTGGCTGAGGCCTATTGACTTGATCAAAATGGCGGTCATGCTTGATACGGGGCTGTCTGTGAGGTATCATAGGTAGCCAGTTTGACGGCACGGTCAACTGCTCGCTGTCAAGTTAGACTCAAAGCATGTCTGTAATTAAGTCGAATTCTTTCATATGAATTTAAAGAACTGCGCTTTGATTGGATTACCTGGTAACTTCAGTGTATCAAGGAGCGGAAGAACCAGTATAACGTACGAAAAGCCTCTTGTTGGACAGTCGATTAATGCTAAATCTACTTTCGGATACGATAAAAAAATAGGCAGACACCAGCAAGTATTATTTATGAGCCTTTCCGTCGCATTTCGTGCCATCTTGGAATGATGGTGACAGATGCCAGGAACTTTAAACTGATGAAAGTGTCACATACACCATCAAGTATTATTTCGCAATTGATGAAGGCCTCGTCAGAATATCTAATGGTATTGGATATTCGCGTTCCCTTTGCCACTTCAATTAGTTTATCTAACACTGACGCCAAATTCCGAATTCAAAGACACTCAAAAAATATTTCTAACACAAAGAATAACACTCCATTGGTCAATCTAATGAATAGTTTTCCAACCTGCACAGGCTTCCCTGATTTTCGCCCATCTCCCACCATTCCATGTCTTCACCACTTCCCACTGGTCGGGAAGGAGTATGGCCAACAAGTCTAAGTAAGAGACAAGCACGAAGTCGATGTATGACGGCCGAACTCCCATGACCAAAATTTCATTTCCAGAACCGTTCTGGTTAAGGAAAGTGGCGATAGTGTCGAAGGCTGCATTATCGACCGCGAGACATTTAGTAACTATTTCAATCGTGTTAGGCATATGTCATTACCTTGTTGAGTGTTTGACCATCCCTCTTTCCACTTCGCGGAGTCCCTGGGGCATAGCTCTTCCAGACTTGCTCTGAAAAACATTTCTCGGGTCTCTCGATAGTATCTAATTAAAATTACTAAGCGGGCCAGTAAAGCATAAACGCATTATGGGCCTCACTTCTGACTGGTTTCGCTCAGTAGAGGCGTAAGATGTGGCGCGAGTATACGGGCTAGGGACCCTAAATACAAATTTTTGTGAATATACACCTGAGACAGCATTTGCAGTGCCATGGTTCCATCGGGGAATAGTCTATGACTACCCGTGTCTGGATACGTTTCGTCCAGGTATTTGGCGATAGCCCACGAGTCAGATACAACTGTTGCTTCTCCATTGTCCGTGAGATGTGATTCATCGCTGATAACGGGAACGGTGTAGAAGGGACGGCATCTGGCCATTTCATTGTGGGTGAGGCACCAATGCTTCTCAATGTGGTTCGATGTCCGGATATTCGAGCCAAACAGTTTTGAAGGACAAGCCTTTGAAGTTCAGGCAGTATCTGTAATAATTTTGAGGAGACTTATGTTAGTTAGGGAATTTAATATGAAGGTAGGACAAACCTTGTTCTTGCGGGTAGTGGATTCCACCCGCGATAACAGTCCGGATGGCCCGCGATGTCATACAGAGTAATCATAAGGATCAGTGCTACGGATGAGAAGTGAGAGGCGCCTCATTGATAATTCGACTCTCAGCTATCAGGAGCGCTCGACGTTGATCTCCAACATACGCAATGGCCAGGTCTCTTCAACTAGCTTGATCCCGACTCCCACCCATCCATACGAATCCACGCACACACTTCTGGCCTCGACACACTCTCAATAACGTTTCCGCTATGACTCTCGGATCTGGCCCCACTCGAAACCTGTTTAATCCCGGAGAAATATCAGCAAAGTGGGCGGTCTATTGAACGCACTGGCTTTGGATAAATTTGATTTGATTTACTCGTAAGGATTTAATGATTCCTAGCTACCTACAAGTTTTATGTTTATTTAGCAGGCTGTGATTAAATTCCGAAATGGATAAATAAAGTTTATTGGAGGCTGGGCAGGTATGATTCTTCAATTCGGTCACGCGTCACGCCCAGTTTTTCTGACACTGATTTAGATTTGTCTGATTTTCTGAGATTTCTCGAAAATGCAGAAACGTCACGTGTTTACCGAATTGATTAAAATGGTACAGTGTCTCGAATCAATTAACCTATATTTTCCCATTTATTTTAAGCTTTAGTTTTGCACCGCTTCCAGGCGTACCCATTCCATAATTTCGTGTGGTATGTACTTTTCGTATCCTCGGTAGTACTATGCCGGCGCTAAACTCTGGCGGAAGCAAATCCCTCTACTTCCCAATGTCCTCCTTGCCCTTTGACGGCGGAGACATCGACGTTACTGAGTATGGAACCCAATTCGAACCTTTACCTGGAGACGAGAACAATTTATGGACTGTTAAAGAAATTCTTAAGGAGGCTCGGGATAAATATCTCGTGAATTGGGATGGCTACGATCCGACCACTGGAGAAGCATGGAAACCTTCTTGGGTTCCTAAACATGATTGTACAGATGATTTAATCTACGAATGGAAGAGAAATAAAGCCAGAAAGGTGCGCGAAAAGAAGCGGAAGGGAAGAGGCAGGGTAAGAGCAAGGTCGGCGGAAGAGGCAAGTAGTGCTTTAAATCTGCCTTAGCGCTACACTGAACGTATCACGACAGCTTCCAACACCAGATCTCCGAGTACAAATGTGAAAAAGGACGATGGCTGTAGAAAATACAGATCCGCTACCATTTCAGCCAATGCAACAGCTGGACCATCAACTAAAAAGGGTCTTATAGTTGAGATCACACGCTTGAGGAAACGTAAAGCCCCGGTTTTTGAAGAAGAAGAGGAGTCCGAAGAAGATAGCAGACCACCTACCAAGAAGAAATGTATATCTCCTGAGGATGAGGTGGGGACTTCTCGTCATGCTGAGGTAGACTCTACCACGCGTCGAAGTTCAAAGCGACCTTCTCGCGTTCGGGAAGATGATTATAACGGAGAGGCTTTATTACCTTCTAAGAAAGCTTCTTCTCAGTATAACCAGCACAGAAATTGCACGTCTCGAGCTTCATCCTATCAGTCAACAACCATTTCTCATACCTCAAATGTTGGCGATGAAGATGGTAGAGCACCGGCGACTTTTCAAATTGGAATGCGTTCCCGCTCGTTCGACCCAGACGAAGATGTTAGCGAGGGCCGTGACATGAGCGATGTGGTCAATCCATCGAAGACGGACTCTTGCCTCGGATCTGGGAAGCTCCCTTCCCTACACGAGTTGTTAACGGGAAATCAGTAGCTTTAGACCAGCAACTGAGTCCACCACCTCTTCTCAGCGCGCACTCACTCCCGTTAAGACCGTGTCGAACATGAAGAGTTTGGGACCACGGAACAAAGGCGATCGAGAGCGACCCTTGGCGCCAATTCCAGCCCTTACCCCGTCTATTTTTAAGACTGCACCACCGGTCTCCTCTCATATTGAGAACTTCTCGAGTCCAAGTCAGAAGGCTCGCAATGGAAAGGGAAAGGAGAAAGCGGCTGTTGCCCATCGTGCGATTGACCGGCGAGAAGAAGATGATGAGGGAGAGGGAGATGAGGTAGACGGGGGAGACGAGGTGGATGAGGAAGAGGGAGATGGAGTAGACCAGAGGGATGAGGTGAATGAGGAAGAGGGAGATGAGGTAGACGGGACAGATGAGGTGGATGAGGGAGAGGAGATGAGGTAGACGAGAGAGATGAGGGAGATGAAGAGAGTTGTATGCGGACAGTGATGAAGTTGAAGCAATCCAGGATTATAAGGACGCTACAGCTGATGATGAGCTCCAAAGGCGTGGACAGAAATTGGCAGACGATGCTAATTCTCGTCAACATGGAGCTAACGTCCGTCAACGATCTCGGCGATCACTCAGTGCCATCATCCCTGCTTCGGTAGCTAGCGACCACAGCGATTTGAGACACGACGACATGGTACGTGCATTCGCTTCTGAAACGAACTGTGGCACACTATCTTTATATATTTAGACTGGACATCGCCAAACCAAGATCTCTTGATAGAGAGCCCCAATCCTTCCCGTGTCGAACCCCGGTTTCGTGGGACAGAGAAGTCCCAGATTAGCCTTCCCATCTATCCGGGACGGTGTCACAGAGGACGATCGCTTCCAACAGGATGACGGAATTGAACTTGGACCCAATGACGCCCCCGACGCCGCAGACACACCCGTGCCTAACATTTTCCATCTGGCCCACATCAATTCTTCAACAGAAGTCAATGCGGCTTGGTCACAGCCCTATGGCCCTGCACCATCTATCGCATCGCCCGTCCGACAATTGGACAGTGCTCTGGGGCTGCTCAATCGCAAGTCGGAAGAGATAGAGTTCTTGAAAGGCGAGGTGTCGGATCTGCGAGATAGAGTATCCGTCCTGACGAATGACCGCGATGCGAACGTTCGGGCCTTGAGAGACACCGAAACGCGATGCGTTGAGCTCGTGGCGAACTGGGAGGAGGCCAACGCGGCCAGAATCGCTGCTAAACAGACGCGTAATATCCTAGCGGAAGACACTACCGGCGATTTCGGGTACACATGTCGAACGGAATAATGAACTTCGCGAAGAGGTAACACAATTAAAGGATGCCCTTTCTCGGCTAGATGACGATAACGAGATGCTCCGAGATCTGTATGCGAAGGCGTCGAGCGCCTTCGCCGAGAAGCAGGACGACATTAAAGCAATTAGGAGAGACACGAGAGTCTCCGCGTTCAAGCTACCATGGGCGTTAAACAGGCGGCGCTTTTCTGGGAGTCGCAGGTTAAAACTTTAGAAAAGGAAGTCGAGCAATTGCGCAGCACAGTCTTTCTACTCGAGGAACAATCACGTCGGACTGAAGACGTTAGGAAGCGCGCGGCGCTTTTACCGATGGCTCAATAAGAAGCAGCTGAAGCCCGAGAAGAGATGGAAGAGTGGAAAGAACGTGTGAGGAACATGGGGGAGGATATGACAATACTGCGACTTGAGGTTATGGAGTGGGAGGACAAGGAGATGGCTAGGCGGAAACGAGAGAAGGCGGAGGAAGAAATGTCGAGAAAGGCGGCGGAGGAGATCAGGATGAAGTCGTGTGGGTGTGTCCTTGGATGGATGCGGGGCACCGGTCTAAATGTTCCGTCCTAGTGAACTCTCGGGAGGTGAGCGAGCCTGCTTTTCAGGCATGTACTTTGTGTTCTGATTGTGAGTTTAGAAATTACGCGAGCACTTCTATGAAGTGGGCCACATATAACATTTTTCTTTTGGGAAACGTCTTTGTGACTCTTGCATTACTTGTGAAGCCAAGTGTACCAGGCCTTGTATGGAGAGTTGGACAATTTGTAATTGATTGGGAATAACACGTTCAACCACTACGCCTTGCCTTATTTAACAGCTTGATCCATTCACTATGTATGAGCTACATATGATTGTAGCATTAGTTCAATAATAGGAACACTGAGCGTACGTATGTTGGCCGATAGCTATTATCACCATGCGCATGTCTTGATCGGTTCTGTGCCGTTATTCCAGGACCATCTTGGATAAGTTCCGTGGTTATTTAATTCCGGGCCTGTAAGGCCAAGGACTTTTCCGAAAGAACTAGAGACGTCTCCGGCTTTGAGTCTTCTGGAAAATAAAAACACACC
>WHVD01000301.1:0-59975 GCA_015178975.1 Hysterangium stoloniferum | reverse complement strand
CAAATGTGCATACCTCCTGCCATCATTGTCATGGCTAATTAGGACGTCCTTCCACTTCAAATGCTTTTTGCCATCAAACTGTGTTCTGGATGATACCGTGACCTCCCCGAAATGCATTAAACCCCAAAAGGTGCATGTAGATATGGCCCATACACAGGCATCGAAGGAGTTGTTCAAATCCAATGACGCCTTCAACGCGCCTAGCATCCTCAATTTTATCGCTGGACGGGGGGCCGCTTTCGTATTGCCTTGTAAGTTCTCTAGCCCCCTTAGTGACCATTCAATTCTCGTTCGTTCATCATCTGACAGGGGTGGCGGCCAACCTTGAGCTATGTGCCATGCTCTAACCGCAGCTAGGTATTTCCGAGTAACCCCAACTGACACAGTCTCAAATGCTGTCCCAGCAGTTAGCTCCTGACTGAGCAATGATGAGTCCGCTGCCGCCCAAAGTGCGAAAGAATGTAAAATTGGGAAGGATGCCGGCAATCTTTCCGATTCAGCTACAGAGAAGATATCGCAAAATACATGGAACTTGTGGAGACCCGATCCGTAGCTATTTGCATCCTGCAGTGACACTTCAGAGGCTATGGACACTAGTAACTGCAGTACTGGGTGCTGTACAGTGGATGGAGGTGGTGTGTTGATTCCTTTCCACCTGAAGAGTCTCTCTTTAGCTCTACATGGAGGCCTCAGTACTGACGGGACAAGGTGCAATTGTCCAGCTGGTAATGTCTGCAATGATGAGGCGAAGGGTGCTGACACCCTTGCAGGTGCTACAGTGATTGGATCTGGTGTAATAAGTGGTTGGGGATGTCTAATGTGGCCTGTGATTGTATTCCGCCTTTGAGGAATTCGGTGATATGGCCTCGGGAAAGGGTATCTGCGATGTTCTCTCTGGATGGTACGAATTCAGCTCATAGTTGTATTCGATTCGTGGCTAACAGTTTGTAAATTTCTTTTAGAATCTTGTTTTGTCTCCTTGTTGCGTGACTGGCCTTTGTTCACCACTGCAACGACACCACTGTTGTCAGAACGCACCAAGAAAACCGAATTGGACGGGTTGCATCGATGCATCACCCCAGACTGTAACGCCATCCTCAGCCCCAACTCTACCGTGACTGCTTCTGCCCATCCGATGTCGCATTGGCGATGTGGGCCCACTTCGAAGCCAGGGGCCCACTTCCACACTGCCCACTGGGTGCTGACTATGATGCCCAATCCGAATGATGTACTGGCGTCCCCCACCATCCTATGTCGATCGGATCCGCTGATGCGATGGGGAGCTCGTTTGGCAAGTGCCGCAATATGAGTAAACCCATGACATATCTGCTTGCAATGCTGGGCTTGGGGGGAATGATGCTCTTCGTGATGTGAAACCACATGCGATGCGGTTATAGAGCGTAGAAAAGGTTTTATCCATGGGAAGATGGACACCACGTGGACCAACTTCCCATGTAGCCTCTCCGCCTCGTTCGCTGAGAATCGATGCTCCTCCTGGGCCCATCGCTTGACTAGCTCCAGTGTCGCCTCGAGTTTCTCCTTCGGTATTGCTACGGTTTTTGGCATCCAAGTCCATATGAAGCCTATGTATTTCTGTACTGATGAAAAAGGTCTTGTTTTGCTTTCATTCCAGGGTACACCAAATTGTGCTGTCAATGCAATGAAGTCGTCGTCTGTCCAAACCTGCCCTGGCAAACGAATGGCCAGGAAATCGTCGACCCACTTTAGCAACCACCCGAAGCCTGCCTTTCGGTATAAGGCAATCAGCATGTCTGCAATACTCCCGAATATGCCTGCACTTGAGGCCAAGCCAAATGTGACGCCAATCGACGTATACTAGGCCATCCCAGAAAACGCAGCATGCATTCTGCTGATCTGGTCATATGGGTGTCATACGGTAAGCTGCAGAAATGTCGAAGGTGGCAGCCATGGAACCTTCTGGCAGAGATAATATCAATGCCACTGCATCTGCAAAGGTACCCCATTCTATCGGGAAGTCGTCGGGATTTATGTGACTGTTTATGGAGGAATGTATCGGGTCGTCTCGGGGAAATGATAGGTCTTTGTAATGTATTCAGGGGATTCTCTTAGATAGCTCAATATATGCTATAGTGTCACAGAGCTTCAACAATAAAACAAGCAAAGGTCCAGTAATTTAAATACTGATAGATTAATGAGCTGCGCTATGAAGCTTAAACAACTCAAATCAATGCTTATTTTGATTATTGAAAGGTTCAATAGAACTGTGTATGACTCTTTTAGCAAATACAAGAACTATTCCTTGAGAATAGGGGCTGGAAGCTGAATATATGTGCAGTAACTTGGCAGAGACTTGATATAAGAGCTTCGGATTCTTGTATGCTTATTTGTAACTATTAATAGTTATTTAACAAGGTGTTAAATAATTTATTAATAAAGAAAATAAATTGTATTGGATTATCTGAGTGCTTGTACTTGATTAATTCAATAAACTTAGGGCTGGGCCTTGAGTAATCTAGTATTGGCAGGGATTTCAGTAAGGATACTTAGATACTTATTAGGTTTATTATCTAATTAATAAGCCTAAAGGGTAGCTGTGAGGCTGGGGAACTTAGATGATTAGCTAAGTCAAGAGTTGCTGACAAAGATTCAAGATGCTGCAAGTGTAGGTGCTTGCAGTGAGTGTATCAGACTAAGGCTATTATTGTCCTTAGGATGATTAGATAAGCTTCTGAGCTGTGCAGTAAAATGTGTGTGATAGATTGGTTTTATTGGAAACTTGGCCCTCCTTATATACATTTTGCTAACTCAATGATTAGCTAACTATTTAGTTTATGAGGTCATTAGTGAGATCATAATGACCTCATATTCTACTCATTATTTACCCTTTGTTTAACATGTGATTCCCTTCTCTGAGACAAGGGTTCTAACCTCTTGCTTGAACATGAAGGTTCAAGGCCGCGGTCCCGGGACGGGAGCAAACGATGAGTCGGCGGAACCTAATAATGACTTGGGTAGTCACGTTCGTGACTTGTGTGACTCGGGTAGTTACATTCGTGACTTGTGTGACTCGGGTAGTCACATTCGTGACCTTTGTGACATCCCGACACTGGAGGCTTATGTAATAGGTCACATGACTCCAAAAATGCGCAACTAGGCTGCACAAGGTGCCGAAAGGTAATAACTAAGTAAATAAAATATAAATAATTAGTTAAAAATTATAATAAATTAACTAAGATATAATAGCATAATATGAGTTCATATATGCTATTATTTATGCGAAGTTAAAAGGAATAAGGCCTATTTTTCACAATAAACATAATAAAATACAATAGAATTCGAGAAAAATATTAAATAATTCAAAGAAAATTAAGAGAATATTATGAGATAATGTTGATACATCACAGTCTTGTATCATGCGGTACGTGCTTGAATTCGGTTTTGGGATCAGCCCCAAGGGAGATGTCTGAAATGGTCCTATGGCCTGCTCCAGTTCCTCTGGCGTAAAGCCCCTGGAGTAGCGGCTAATCTTTTGTTCGCTTGCTATATACTTGGTTATAAATTCTGTGTCCACTAAGGAAGATCTGTGATTTTCGAAAAATGGCTGTACGTGATATGTGCTCTTTCAGTCCAATGTCAAATCCATTATTCAAACCTGCTATAATATTCTGCCAGTCCTGCAATATACCATATTTACTCAATATACGCGCCGCGCCGACAGGGTCGAGCGGCGTTGTGACCCGTCTCGGGTCAGAGCTTCCTGCAAGCCCTGCTCCGTGGGTATCCTCGAAGCAGATGCTACACATGTGGGTGTTGGTGCAGTTGGTGCCCCACCTGCACTGAGACTCAAGTGCCCAGCCGAAACAAAACTGCTTGCTGTCAGGGGCTGTGAGGGCATGTTTATTTTTGGCTCCTCGTGCGATTGAGGCAGGATTCTTTCCTGCTGTAGTACACTTTGACTGGCAGTCAGCGGGTAGGTGGCCTTGGCCTCCACATCGAAAACAATGTGAGGAGTCCCTGTCAGTGCGCGATCTCTTTCGCGGTGATCCGGCTGGGGAGGGGGCTCTGGCTGGCCATGAGTGCTTGGGTGGTGCCATTGAGGTCTGGGACACCTTTGTTGACCGAAGTGCTGTTTGAGTCGATATGATCGTCAGCACCTCGGGATCTAAACAGCCCAAGTCATGAGACAAGTTGCGGGCAGCCGCCTCCCGTTGTTGAACGTCATAGTCCATGGCAACGTCCCAACTATGTGACTTCGCAA
Organism: Hysterangium stoloniferum; assembly: GCA_015178975.1. Taxonomy (NCBI): domain Eukaryota; kingdom Fungi; phylum Basidiomycota; class Agaricomycetes; order Hysterangiales; family Hysterangiaceae; genus Hysterangium; species Hysterangium stoloniferum. The sequence goes on along the minus strand of WHVD01000301.1, from coordinate 55,735 downwards.
TCGACATCACAATCGCATGGTGGGCCGCTAATGCATTGGCTCTTTGGACACCACCGTGGACTCGAGTGCGGTCAACTGCCGCCATTGCTGCTGCTAACCAGTCGATTATACCGATGCTCTTCTCATTCTCACAGTCCAGCCCTCTGGCAATGATGCCGCCAGATGGTGAAATGGGAAACTCCTCTGCTCCTTTCTCTGCTCTTCGCCGTGCCTCGGAGGTGAGGGAGATGTAAGGAATGTAGTGAAGGTTCTTAAAGGCTTCCTCCACCTTGCATGGAATTGCTGAAAAAATAAAAAGGGAGGGGGAGTATGAGCATGATGATTGCATAGACACCACAGAATCGAAGCTGTCACAATGCACGGCATGCATTCCGCAATGCTGTCAAACTGCTGTAGCGAATGGCATGCATTCCACAATGCACCACACTGTCCGTGAACTGCGACATGCCTTCCACAATGTCGTTGGACTGTCTGGACCGCCCACATGTGAAATCATGCGGACTGGCCGTCCATCTGTGAGATAAGGAAAGGGTGGACTTACGGATCTCTAAAGGGTTGGCCTTAAACCCAGGTATAATCTCAGGAATTGGTGCCTTCCTGTTGCCTCGGGACTCGCTAGTGGGTGAAGGTATGTTCCTGGCCTGTTGTAGTGCCTCCAGATCGAGGAACAACCTTGTCACAGCCGGCGCTGCTTCAGTTGCACTTCGTCCATCCAGGTCACCAGGGCTAGCTTCATATGTTAGACTATGTTTGTGCACCAATAGCTAGGCTATTTGCACATCCAGTAGCTCAATCTCGGAAGGTGGTGGGTGTTGGCCTACCCTTTGTGATTCACAGTTGGTGCCAGCCCCATCTGATAGCGGTAATGATGAAGGATCTGGCCCTGGATTCACGTCCACTGGGGCAGTCTCCACTTGTGCCCCTGTGGGAGGTGGGTTCATCTCGCCATTCAGATTTATACCTAAGTGCACAAACACCCCTTGTGGCAAGGCTCCAGATGTCATGAGTGCGAAGAGAAATAAAAGAAAGAATTAATGAATGATAATCCGTGAAAGGATGCGAAATTTTAGATACTGTACTGACAGAGATGTCGTAGGAAACAAAAGGCGTGCGACTCCTTCATACGCTCGGCTGGACGTTGAGTGCCGAACTACTCCCAGCACGCAGGGATCGTGCGGCACTCGATACTATTCTTGGCTTTGGTCTTCTTTTTCTGCCCCGGCATTTATTGGTCAGATAGAGACAAATGTGATTATGTCATTACATTTTAGTCAAGTCACCGCTGCACACCAACTTTGATGAGGTTGCATCAACATTTATCATTGTTTATAACGAATATACTCAGTCGACGTAAGGGTGATTCGACTGAGGTATGGGTGTGTAACTGTCATAGTTAAATACTCTTCGGTTAACGTGCGGCTGAGATGGTAATACGTGTGTTCTAAGGTACGGTATGGCTGGGTACTGTCATATAAGCTTGATACGGGATGGGACGGTGTTGTTTAGTGTCGTTGTGTAAGTGTAACTTAAGCTTAGGCGCACGAGTCTATTTCAACATTGTTGGATTTTGGGAATCTGATATGCAAGCAACAAGGGGCACGGACCATACGCCTATATTAGTAAGCAGTTACTAGGCGTATACATATAAGGACGATACATGTATTGTCGTCCTTATCCGTTGTAACGAGACTCACTTCGTATTCCAACAATCATAAACATCGCCCGTTCTCTATCAGAATTTCATTTTGTAATAAGCGAAGATAAGGCATCGGCCACCGCCGTGGCACTCCACGTTCGGAATTTCAGGCCCTCCCCCGGAGTAGTTCTAAGATGGCTTCAAACGGTCTATAAAACGCACCTTCGACATCTCCTACAGTCCAACAACGACAGCGAATTTCATTTACCTCTGTGTCAAGCTCGTTGTACAAGAAGGTCAGCAAGTCGTTGCCCACTTCTATACTTCACGTAGAATCAACGCTGGTACAACACTATCCTGTATCATCTTCAACTTCCAATTACTGCTGCCCACCATCTATACCTGCTGGTATCCAAAATGTCATTTTAAAAGTCACCTGGAAATCGATCGGCTCTATCGGCAAAGGCCAGTCAACTCCAGGCTGCGAAGACTCTACTCAAGACCTTCCCCGTGGTGCCTCCCCGTCTCCAACCTTACCAAAGGATTTTGATTCATCCAAAAATATCTCGTGAAATACCAACAATATTTCCTGAAACACCTCTCGGTATGTAGTGTAATGTCTTTTTCATTACGATGATTTTGTGGAGTCACCGCTAACATGCGAGACAGATGAGTCCATTACGCCACCACCACCACTATACGACGACAAGAGAAGCTCAGGAGAAATGTATGCTATTTGGCTTCCCAATCGGGACGTTGCGCACAAGTGATGAGAGGATGCACCTAATTCCGATTGACGACTTCTGAGTTGTATCTCAAGGGGAGGTATGAAGGACTCACCGGGAACCGTTGAAGAATTATCCTCAGGGCTATTCACAATTTGCAGGGGAGTATCTTCATTTGTTCCATCTAGGAACTTGGCATGGCCATGATCTACATCCAATGACAACATATCAATTGATGGAACCAATAGTAGACTCAGTCACTCATGAGAAATTGTCGAATAAATGATCCGCTGCGCCATCAAGAGGTGGTAAGGATAGGTCTCAAGAATATAGCAGCAGGTCAGTGGTTGACCCAGAATTGAAAGTATGTCTATGTGTGACCACTCCGTGCAAATAAAAGGGGATTGACGCCTTCCGTCCCGTGTCACCGACCCTATTGTCCGAATCATCCCTTGATTCTTCATACCGGTTATTAGAGGATTTTGTCGATACATCGTACCACAAACAAGGTGGAGACAATTCGATAAATTTCTGGAGTGAGTCATTCAAATCTTGCTTTGTCTATAACTATATCAAGGTGTGTAACTAGGCCACTTGACCTTTTGTGGAACAGAGTCACCAGGGACACTTTTAAACGTTCCCTACTCCAATATCGTTGAGAGATTACACTATGGCTCTCAGAATTTCAGTAAGCACCGCTATTGAGTGCGTTCGGTTGACTGGATTCCATTCCAATTGCCATGTTTGAATTATTTCAGTTAGAGGAGTAACGAAACAATCATTTGAGTCGATCTAATATTAAGGAACTCTTCTACAAGGTACGTCGGACTCTTGAACATTAATTGTCGTTACCTGTTCCTTCCTATGCGTAGTCGTCAAACCTTTCACTGATGTGTCGGTAGCATTGACGAATTCGACTTATGTCTCCATTTTCTGGAAGAAAAGCCCCGGAACATCACTATGAGGGTTCCAGGCCGTTTAATCAAAAATAATACTGATGAGTTAGTCACCGCAATCATGCTAGCCAAGGAGAAACCGCTAGATGTCACCTTTAACATTGGCGAGGACTCACAGTACCTCACAATCCTCAATCTACTTTGCCATCGTCTCATCACATCCAACAGAGTTGCTGCATTATGCGCTGAAGAAATAATTGGGGTTACTCTGATCCTAATAGCTGGATCTTCCGACCCTGGTCTCGCGTGTCCCACGGTGCGCAGCTTCAATATCATCGCCACTCTCATTTCTCTCCTTGTACATTGGGACGTGGTCCGCGGCTCAATCAACGAAGCATCCATGATCGACTATGAAGGTCTAGTCCTCGCTGTCAATGCCGTCTGATGCATCGTCGCCACACCACTCACCGGTGCGTCCGTGTCGTCTAATTTTAACATGGCCTCAGTTTTGATTTAATATGGATGCCCAGGGGAAGGTCTTTCTCGATCGATTCCCCTTGATTTTCAACCCTCTCTCTTCACATTTCAACCACACCGGCAGGAGCAGTCCTATTGATCTTTTCTTAACTCGCTTTGTAACCGTATTTTCAAGCCACATAGTAGTATGATCCAATTTAAGAGCGCATACAGCCACTATTTCCCTCGCAGCATGCTCTACAGCTCTTTCTCACACACATTGAATATATTAAGTGCTAGTTGTGGCTAGAACCACATCGAATTCATTAATGACCATCCCATCATGTAGAATACCGCTACCAAATCTCGACGAAGCCCCGCCACCTTGGTTCCCACGTCACTTACCTAGGATCACACGAAGGAAGTCATTGAAGAATAACAAAGAACAGTAGGAATAATCACTAATCCATGACAACATTTCTGTCGTTCACCCGAATCTTAACTTCAAAATCCATTTTCAATCTCCAGGGTCGGTGATCTTATAGCCCAAAACCTCGCAATAAACAAGGGCCTTTAACCCGTATTCAATATCGTGGTGGATGGAATAAACATAACCATGACATGCTTCAGGGGTCGTATTCATTTTTCGACGTAGTAATCACTGTATTGGAAATTTGTCGCCTTGCCGACCTTCTTCAATGATAACAGGGTGCTGCTCTCCACTCACATCAACTTGGGTAGTTTCCTTGCTTGTGGAGTCCTTAATACACTATCTTCACCATCTTTTCTCTTGCATATTGTCTTTCATTTGTGCATGACATTACCTCACCAGTCCATTTCTTAACTTTTATGAGTCTCCTATCCAGCTTCTATTGTGTTGCATTCACCAAGATGCATGGTTTCGAGATATTGCCGGCGCTGTGTTGAGGGTTTCATTGGGCGACATACCCATGCATATAGCCTCATTGACACTTCATCTTGATTGGTACACGTCGAACTCACTGTCTCAGAGTATTGGCTCCTTGGAAACCTTCTTCAACGACAGCACGCTTCTCACCGATCACATCAACCAGCTGAATGTGGTTTCTTCGTTCATTGGGCCCATCGTACGGTACGTTCACTATATTTTATCTTCCAGCACCGTCTTACATCCACCCACGCAACTGTCCTGCCAGTCTCATTCTGACCCACACGAGCCCAGATTGGGTTATCCTAGTGTCTGGCGAAAAAGTAATCGAGTTGACTATGAAGCTGATAGCTGGATCTTCCGAGCCAGAATCTGCGTGTACCGCAGTGCGCAGCGTCAATACCATCGCCATTCTCGTTTCCCTCCTGCCACATTGATTATGCGCGGCACGGCCAACGACAAATTTTTCAACTCCTTGCTTAAAACTTTAGATTTCACAGCGCGTTCCTTCCTTTGCGTAGTCGCCACACCTTCCACTCGTGTGTCGGTACGGTCTAATTAGACCCCCCTATTGGTGTTGAAGGCACATGGTTGCCCTGACAAAGGTCTTACACCATCGATTGGACACACTGTCTAATTATTTCTCTTCGATGATGCCGACACATCTCAACCAAACCAGGATTGCAGCCGGGGTTGCAGATGTTATAAATCTATATGGTTTGAACCTATGTAAGAATTATATAGTCACTTTTCATTATCGCCGCGAGCTCCTCAGTTGTCCCCATAAATGTGTTGAATACATTTGCACTAGCCGTGATTAGACTAACATTAGCATTTTAAAGTAAGGTATCACTGGAGGTCTGAAAAAGGTCTCCCCCACCCCAATTCGACGCATGTCTCGTTCAGGCTCATCATACCTTCAGGGTAATAATGTTCAATCGACAAGATCCATGATCTTCCCACCAAGGGCCTCCACACCGTACAAGTCAATGTGCTGGGCGAATTCCTTAAACTAATTCTCTTCCACTGAAAACTTGACAATAAAGCTGCCATAGGCCGAGAAAATATAAGAGCGCATACAGTCACTTTTCGCCGCCGCCGCGCGCTCTGCATGTTGCAGGCGTTGATGTTATACATGCCTTGAATACCCTTGCGGCCACCACCAGCGGCTAGACTGATATCCTATTTATCAATGACAATCATGTCAAACAGGAAGCAGACTTGAGAGTTGTATGACGCTACATAATTTGATACAATTTAGAAGCGAAGATCGTCACTTGAAATAGTCGCTGCGAGAATCTCTACACTGGTATTGAATATACCCCAATAACTACTCGCTGAAATCGCATCGCATATACTAGCAGTAACAATGTCAATCGAATACCATTACGACGTCTCAAAGAAGGCCGTCCCACCATCCTTCTTGTGTCCTTTGTTTGGGAGACCAGGAAGCCGGGGGCCAAACCAATGAACACCATGATCAAGACACCGACATTTCTTCACATGTCGTTAGCTTTCGCCTTGTATAAGAGAAAGGTAGCTCGTGGTCATGTCAGGCGGAATCCCATATCAACTAAGAGCTGAAGAATACCCACGATCCGCCGCGTAGTCATTCCCCGGGATTTTTTGGTTTGGTCTGTTTCAATATTTCAGCCGTTATCGTCAAACTACAAGCCACGACGATTTATTTTACTCCTATCCCGACAGTTCCCCTGCTGCTTCCATGTCAATTGACTGGAGTTCATTCCACCAATTGTCATGTTTGAATTATATCATTGCGAGTAGTAGCGAAAAAAATTCATTCGATTCAATCTAATATTAAAGGACTAGATCCGTGGCATTCTTGAACGTTAGTTGTCGTCCCCTGTTCCTTCCTATGCGTTAGTCTCTACACCTTTCACTGGTGTGTCGACACCGTTGACGAATTCGAATTACGTCTTCGTTTTCCGGAAAATACCCCCCGGAACATAATTATGTGGCTTCCACACTGCTTCATCAAAACAATGCTAGTGAGTCCGTCGCCATAAGGTGCTCGCCAAGGAGACACAGCTAGATGTCAGCTTTGACATTCGCAAGGACCTACAGTGCCTCACAATCCTTAATCTACCTTACCATCGTCACATCTACCACCTACAGCCCTGGAAGAATAATATGAGCCTGGGGCGTCGCGGCGAACAGTTCACTGAGCAAGACAGAGAACAAAATATATTCACTTTCGACGGTCAGCCACCTCGGGAAAAATTGTCCTGAACCCCTCTTGGATATTGCCGCGGACGCGTCAACTATAGTCATCTTTCTTGCTTTTCTCAGACCTTTTGGAAGATGTAAGCCCCTTTATATGGCAAGGGCACACAAGGAATACAGTCCTCATTGGGGGGGATAAAAAATTGTTTAAGGTAGAAATCGTGTGGTGGGATTATGATAGAATTGAATACGGATGGCCATTATTCAAGCAACAGCCGGCTTCAGTTTAATTCTCTCTGCACGACTGTTGACAAACTGGATGTTTCGCTGCCAAGGAGAGACAACTTACCATGACCCTTCGAGTATGGTTGGGATGCCAGGGCGTCCACGAACGGCACATCCTGTTTCACCCCGTATCTCAGTCATACTGCGGACTGGGGAATGGTCTCACAGCACCCCGGCTTGACGGGTTCCTGACCCAGAATTAAACTCTGGCAAGACTTGGCAGACTAATTCAACAGAGCATTGATTGAATGAGGTAGGGATCACTGAGCGTCAATAATTGAATACACTCGAATACACACGTCTTCGTAGACCCACGAAATTCCTGAGCGTCGATTATTTTATCCCTGTTCTGGTGGTGTTCACTCTATATACAGCGGAGGGATCACACTGCCAAGGTCCTGACATCTTTGGGTTTGAGAGTTTAGATTTGACCGCACGTTCTTTCCTTTGCGTGGTCGCCACGCCTTCCACTCGTGTGTCGGTAGGGTCTAATTAGTCCCCCATATCCGTGCGGGAGGAACATGGCTACCCTTACAAAGGTCTTGCACCATCAATTGGACACAATTCCTAATCATTTCTCTTTTGATAACGCTGACACATCTCAACCAAACCAGGAGGAGCCCAATAGCGTCCGCATATAGTCAATTTGTATTATCTCGGCGAGCTCTGCAGTTGTCCCCATACAGGTGTTGAATACATTTTGGGGCACTAGCCGTGCGTAGACTAAAATACGAATCATTAACAATACATGTTTTAAATAAGATATCATTGAAGGTCTGACAAAGGCCTCCCTTGTCGCCAGTTCGATGCATGTCTCGTTCAGGATCATCATACCTTCAGGCCAGTGTTCAATCGACAAGATCCATAATATTAACACCGAGGGCCTTCACACCATGCGAGTCAATGTGTTGGGCGATTTTCTTAAACTAATTCTTTCCATTAAAAGCTTAATAATACAACTACCATAAATCGAGCAAATGTCAGAGCGCATACCGTCACTTTTCACCATTGCCGCGAGCTATGCATGTTGCACACGTTGATGCCATACATCCATTGAATACACCTGTGGGCACCACCTGTGGCTAGATTGACATCCTATTTATAAGTGACAATCATTTCAAACAGAACGCGGACTTGAGAGTCCTATGAAGCTACAATTGCCATAGTTTAACAGCAAAGATAGTCACATGTAATCATCGCTGTGAGGTTCTCTAGACTGGTATTGAATATATTCCGAGGACTACCCATCGCCGAAATCACATCGCATATACTAGCGATCACAATTTCAATCGAACACCACTAGGACATCTGAAAGAAGGCGGTCTCACCGTTATTCTCGTGTCATTCTTTGGGAGAACAGGAAGCCGAGCCAAACCATTGTACAACACCATACCCACACTTCTTCACATTGTCGTGAACTTTCACCTTGGATAAGAGAAACATAGCTCGTGGTCATGTCAGGTGGAATGACATATTAACTAAGAGCTGAATAATACCCACTACCCGCCGCGTGGAGCAGCCAATCCACGAGAAATCCTGTTTATGTTGTGTTTCAATGTTTTAGTAGGTACCGCCACACTACACGCCACAACAACTTATTTTACTCGTCATCCCGACATTTCCCCTACTGCTTCCATTGCGGTTGACTGGATTTCATTCCAATTGTCATTTTTGAATTATTTCATTTAGAGTAGTAACTAAACAATCATTTGATTCAATATAATATCAAAGAACTCTTCGACAAGATACGTCGGACTCTTGAACGTTAATTGGCAGCACCTGTTCCTTCCTATGCGTAGTCGCTACACCTTTCACTGATGTGTCGGTAGCATTGAAGAATTTGAACTTACGTCTCCATTTTCTGGAAAAGAATCCCCCAGAACATAACTATGAGGGTTCCAGGCCGTTTTATCAAACATAATACTGGGGAGTTAGTCACCGCAATCATGCTAGCCAAGGAGAAACCGCCAGATGTCAGCTTTAACATTGGCGAGGACTCATAGTACTTCACAGTCCTCAATCTACTTTGCCATCGTCTCATCACATCGAACAGATTTGCTGCATTATGCGCTGACGAAATAATCGGGGTTGCTCTGATCCTAGTAGCTGGATATTCTGACCCTGGTCTTGCGTGTCCCACGGTGCGCAGCTTCAATACCATCGCCATTCTCCTTTCTCTCCTTGTACATTGGGATGTGATCTGCAGCTCAATCAACGAAGCATCCATGATCGACTATGAAGGTCTAGTCCTCACTGTCAATGCCTTCTGATGCATCGTCGCTACACCTCTCACTGCGTGTCGTCTGATTCTAACGTGGCTTCAGTTTTGATTTAATATGGTTGCCCAGGGGAAGCTCTTTCTCGATCAATTCCACTCGATTTTTAACCCTCTCTCTTCACATTTCAACTACATCGCCAGGAGCAGTCCTATTGATCTTTTCTTAAGTCGCTTTGTAACCGTATTCTCAAGCCACATAGTAGTATCATCCAATTTAAGAGCGCATACAGGTACCTTTTCCCTCGCAGCATGCTCTACAGCTCTTTTTCACACACATATTGAACATACTAAGTGCTAGTCGTGGCTAGAACCACATCGAGTTCATTAATGACCATCCCATCATATAGAATACCGCTACCAAATCCCGAAGAAGCGCCGCCACCTCGGCTCCCACGTCACTTACCTAGGATCACACGAAGGAAGTCATTGAAGAATAACAAACAACAGTAGGAATAATCACTGAGCCATGACAACATTTCTCTCGTTCACCCGAATCTTATCTTCAAAATCCATTTTCAATCTCCAGGGTCGGGGATCTTATAGCCCAAAACCTCACAATAAACAAGGGCCTCCAACCCGTATTCAATATTGTGGTGGATGGAATAAACATAAATATAACATTCTTGGGGGAAAAATATTCATTTTTCGATGTAGTAATCACTGTATTGGAAATTTGTCACTTTACCAACCTTCTTTAATGATAACACAGTGCTGCTCTCCACTCACATCAACTTGGGTAGTTTCTTCGCTCGTGGAGACCTTGATACATTAAGTTCACTATCTCTTCTCTTCCAGTATTATTTTTCAGTTTTTGCTTGACATTACCTCACCAGTCCATTTCTGATGCAAATGACTTGGAGACCACATTGACCACAGGTGTTGGCTCTCAAAGGAATAATTGCGGTTATACTGACTCCCTTCACCATTCTTGTTTTTGCATCGACATTTATCATACAAATCGCCCAAAATGTATCAGCATTTGATCGTCAAGATACTTTACTCATTGGCGGGCTTGCGTATTTCATGGAAACCATCTACCACGTGCGTCAGCAGTGTGTCGAAGAAGTCACTGCGATCATATACTACTTGCATTCTTGTTATAACAGTGCATCGTACCATCATACCTCATCCTGCTGACGAAAACCATTGTCGCCAGAATAGCCAGTAACGACGTTGAGTCAACCAAGATCCTATCCAGCTTTCATGGGTTGTATCCACCAAGATATACGGTTTCGACATGTTGCTGGAGCTGTATTCAAGATGATCGTGTGAAGCAATTTCAGAGCGCATACGATCACTTCTTATTCTCAATGCAGCTCTGTGCGGAGTCCGACGAAAACTGGATCGATAATACTTTTGAATTTGTAGGGCTCGTGGACTAGATATATATCTTACAACCAATGATTATTCCCGGACCATTCTTGAACCAGCCCAAGACCAGGTGCGGCCTTTGCTACTGTCTTTGAAGGGAATTCCTGTCCTTTTCGGACTGGTACTAGCAGACCGAAGTTTTATTGTCGCCGAGAGTAATGCAAGTGGTATTCTGTTTTTCCTGCTACACTGAAGACTATTCCCTGGAGTCATTATATTATGATGCATTACCCGGGCAAGCATCGTATCTTTTGCCCACTTTGCGATGACAATAGGATAGGCGATGATCAAGTTGGAAATTAGTATCAACTCACAGTACCGGATTAATTCCCTGAATGACAATCATTCAAAGCGAGGAAATAAAGGATGGATTGGGGCATCAAAATCAAAGCTGGGATTAACGCCCATCGTGTGGGACAGAAGGAGGACTGTCATGACCAGTCCCAAAGGGGGTGGAGAAACCAGAAAAAGGGGATATATAAGCATTCCTAACTTGGTGAATTTGGACGTACCAGAGGAACTCTGCCTGCGATAGGTCACGTTGAGTGGGTCGCAATCATGGATCTACGTTGTCATCGTCGGGCTGAAGAGCCATGTCCACGCATCAAGAGTGTGAGCCTGGGGCGAAACATTCCACTCGGCATGACAGATAACAATAAGGCTAGGTGTAAGAAAGTATTACCTGACATGGGGTTATGTGTGCAGTTTATTAATACAAATTTTGATGGACACGCCACAATCGAAGATATTCCAAGTTTGACCCTTGCGTACCTCGATAAAAGCTACCATGAGAACTCTGGTCTTACCTTACTTTTTGTCTTCTTCAGACATTCTACAAAATTTAAGCTGTTTGATGTGGCAAGGGTACCTGAAGAAACCACGTTGCTTGCCAGTAACCTGACTAGACAATCATTGACCCGGGTTTCTTCTCATTGAAAGTTTTGATAAAATTAAACAGGAAGCACGCAATCTCGCTGGATAAAGTCTCAGATTGGCAACGCCAGCTTGAATGTAGCACCCAGTGAGCATCACTCTGGAGTGCATTTATATTATCCTTGGCAATGCCACTTCTGGAATGTCAGAAAAGCCGTATTGCAACTCTGACGCTCAATAATGCCAGAAATATTATGCAATGGGGTCACAATTGACTAAACTATATATTAAATGCTGTGTGAGCCTTGAGCAGAAGGCGTAATGAGGTAACTTAATGCATTGGAGCCTTTATGGCGGGTGAGGGGATGTTATTTACAAAGGCAGGGATGACAGGCTGTGGATCCTGCGTAGGCCCGGCCACAAGGCTGTACCTTGGTGGAATTAAATTTCCGACTGACTGCGGCATAAAAGCTCAGCATCTCGTTTGAGTGTAAGTACGACTGCTACCCACCAATGTCTACCTTCAACGAGATAACTCTGGGGAATCACGATTTGGCAATTGCTGAGTCCTACCGTGAAGACGTTGAGGAACTACCACCCTTAGCTTCCCCAGGTGTATTGAGTTCAGCTCAACAGGAGAATATCAATGAGGCGTGGATGAGGAATCTTGATTTCGACACGTCGAACTCACTGTATTGGAGTATTCACTCCTTGGAAATCTTCTTCAACGACAGCACGCTTCTCACCGATCACGTCAACGAGCTGAAAGTGCTTTCTTCGCTCATTGGGCCCATCGTCCGGTACGTTCACTATATTTTATCTTCCAGCACCGTCTTACATCCGCCCGTACAATTTTCCTACCAGTCTCATTCTGACACACACGTACCCAGGTTGGGTTCTCCTGGTGTCTGGCGAAACAATAATCGACTTGACTCTGAAGCTGATAGCTGCATCTTCCGAGCCCGAATCTGCTTTGACCACAGTGCGCAGCCTCGATACCATCGCCATTCTCGTTTCTCTTCTTCCACGTTGTGAGATTCTGCGCGGCACGACCAACGACAAATCCTTCAATTCCTTGCTTAAAATTTTAGATTCCACCGCACGTTCCTTCCTTTGCGTGGTCGCCACACCTTCCACGCGTGTGTCGGTACGGTCTAATTAGACCCCCTATCAGTGTTGAAGGCACATGGTTGCCCTGACGTCAGGGCAACAAAGGTCTTACACCATCGATTGGACCACTTTCAAATCATTTCTCTTGGATGATGCCGACACATCTCAACCAACCAAGGATTGCAGCCGGGGTTGCAGATGTTATAAATCAATATGGTTTGAATCTATGTAAGAACTATATAGTCACTTTTCATTATCGCCCCGAGCTCCTCAGTTGTCCCCATAAATGTGTTGAATACATTTGCACTAGCCGTGATTAGACTAACATCCACATTTTAAAGTAAGGTATCACTGGAGGTCTGAAAAAGGTCTCCTCACCCCCAATTCGATGCATATCTCGTTCAGGCTCATCATACCTTCAGAGTAATGTTCAATCGACAAGATCCATAATCTTGCCACCAAGGGCCTCCACAATGTGCTGGGCAAATTCCTTAAACTAATTTTCTTGCATTGAAAACTTGATGATAAATCTGCCCTAGGCCGAGCAAATATAAGAGCGCATACAGTCACTTGTCGCTGCCGCAGCGCGCTCTGCATGATGCACGCGTTGATGCCATACATGCATTGAATACACTCGCGGCCACCACCAGCGGCTAGACTGATATCCTATTTATCAATGACAATCATTTCAAACAGGACGCGAACTTGAGAGTTATATGAAGGTACATAATTTGATACAATTTTAAAGCGAAGATAGTCACTTGTAATAGTCGCTGCGAGGTTCTCTACACTGGTGTTGAATATACTCCAATGACTACTCTCTGAAATTACATCGCATATACTAGCAGTAACAATGTGAATGGAATACCATTACGTGGTCTCAAAGAAGGCGGTCCCACCACTCTTCTCGTGTCCTTTGTTTGGGAGAACAGGAAGCCGGGGCCAAACCAATCGACAACACCATGATCAAGACACCGAAATTTCTTCACATGTTGTGAGATTTCACCTTGTATAAGAGAAAGGTAGGTCGTGGTCATGCCAGCCAGAATCCCATATCAACGACGAGCTGAAGAATACCCACGACCCGCCGCGTGGAGCAGTCATTCCCCGAGATTTCCTGATTTATGGTCTGTTTCAATCTTTCAGTCGTTAGCGTCAAACTACACGCCACGACGATTTATTTACTCCCCATCCCGACAGTTCCCTGCTGCTTCCATGTCAGTTGGCTGGCGTTCATTCCACCAATTGGTATGTTTGAATTATTTCATTGCGAATAGTAGGAAAAAATTCATTTGATTCAATCTAATATTAAAGAACCATTTGACTAGATCCGTGTGCCTTGAACGTTAGTTGTCGACCCTGTTCCTTCCCATGCGTTATTCTCTACACCTTTCACTGCTGTGTCGACACCGTTGAGAATTCGAATTACGTCTTCGTTTTTCGGAAAATACCCCCCGAAACATAATTATGTGGCTTTCAAACTGTTTCATCAAAACAATGCTAGTGAGTTCGTCGCCACAAAGGTGCTCGCCAAGGAGACACAGCTAGATGTCAGCTTTGACATTAGCAAGGACGTACAGTACTTCACAATCTTCAATCTACCTTGAAATCCTCACATCGAACAGCCACAGGAATGTTTGGATTATATGAGCCTGTGGCGTCGCGGCGAAGTTCAATGAACAAGACAGAGAACAAAGTATATTCATGTTCGACGGTCAGCCACCTCCTGACAAATTGCTCTGAACTCCTCTTGCAGACGTTTCAATTAGTCATCTTTCTCTCAGACATTTGGGAAGATGCAAGCCCCATGATATGGCAAGGGCACACAAGGAATACCACCCTCATTGAGGCGATAAAAGGTTGTTTAAACTAGAAATCATGTGGTGGGATGATGATAGAATTGAATACGGATGGCCATTATTCAAGCAACAGACGGCTTGGGTTTAACTCTCGCTGAACGACTGTTGTCAAACTGGATGTTTCACTGCCAAGGAGAGACGAATTACCATGACCCTCCGACTATGGTTGGGATGCTAGGGAGTCCACGAACGCCACATCCTGCCTCACCCGGTATCTCAGTCATACCGCGGACTGGGGAATGGTCTCACAGCATCCTGGCTTGACGGGTTCCTGACCCATAATTACACTCTGGCAAGACTTGGCAGACTAATTCAACAGAGCATTGATTGAATGAGGCAGGGATAGCTCAGTGTCAATCATTACATACACTCGAAATACTCACGTCTTCGTAGACCCACGAAATTCCAGAGGAAACGTCGATTATTTTATCCCTATTCTGGTGGTGTTCACTTTATATACAGCGGAGAGATCACACTGCCAAGCTCCTGACATCTTCGGGTTTTACCTTCATATGGTGCCCCGGTGTCAATCAATTGCAATGAGGTTATTATTTTATAATAGTGCCGCCAAACCACCACTAAACCCCAACTTTGATGATGTTGTATCAACATTTGGTCGTCAAGATACTTTACTCATTGGCGGGCTTGCGTATTTCATGGAATCCATCTACTACGTGCGTCAGCAGTGTGTAGAAGAAGTCACTCCGATCATAGACTACTTGTATTCTTGTTATAACAGTGCATCGTACCATCATACCTCATCCTGCTGACGAAAACCATTGTCGCCAGAATAGCCAGTAACGACGTTGAGTCAACCAAGATCCTATCCAGCTACTCATGGGTTGTATCCACCAAGATATACGGTTTCGACATGTTGCTGGAGCTGTATTCAAGATGATCGTGTGAAGCAATTTCAGAGCGCATACGATCACTTCTTATTCTCAATGCAGCTCTGTGCGGAGTCCGACGAAAACTGGATCGATAATACCTTTGAATTTGTAGGGCTCGTGTTTTGTGACTAATAAGGAAATATGTTGTAGGACTAGATATATATCTCACAGCCAATGATTATTCCTGGACCATTCTTGAACCAGCCCAAGACCAGGTGCGGCCTTTGCTACTGTCTTTGAAGGGAATTCCTGTCCTTTTCGGACTGGTACTAGCAGACCGAAGTTTTATTGTCGCCGAGAGTAATGCAAGTGGTATTCTGTTTTTCCTGCTACACTGAAGACTATTCCCTGGAGTCATTATATTATGATGCATTACCCGGGCAAGCATCGTATCTTTTGCCCACTTTGCGATGACAATAGGATAGTCGATGATCAAGTTGGAAATTAGTATCAACTCACAGTACCGGATTAATTCCCTGAATGACAATCATTCAAAGCGAGAAAATAAAGGATGGATTGGGGCATCAAACTCAAAGCTGGGATTAACGCCCATCGTGTGAGACAGAAGGAGGACTGTCATGACCAGAAAAAGGGGACATATAAGCATTCCTAACTTGGTGAATCTGGACGTACCAGAGGAACTCTGCCTGCGATAGGTCACGTTGAGTGGGTCGCAATCATGGATCTACATTGTCATCGTCGGGCTGAAGAGCCATGTCCACGCATCAAGAGTGTGAGCCTGGGGCGAAACATTCCACTCGGCATGACAGATAACAATAATGCTAGGTGTAAGAAAGTATTACCTGACATGGGGTTATGTGTGCAGTTTATTAATACAAATTTTGATGGACACGCCACAATCAAAGATATTCCAAGTTTGACCCTTGCGTACCTCGATAAAATCTACCATGAGAACTCTGGTCTTACCTTACTCTTTGTCTTCTTCAGACATTCTACAAAATTTAAGCTGTTTGATGTGGCAAGGGTACCTGAAGAAACCACGTTGCTTGCCAGTAACCTGACTAGACTATCATTGACCCGGGTTTCTTCTCATTGAAAGTTTTGATAAAATTAAACAGGAAGCACGCAATATCGCTGGATAAAGTCTCAGATTGACAACGCCAGCTTGAATGTAGCACCCAGTGAGCATCACTCTGGAGTGCATTTATATTATCCTTGGCAATGCCACTTCTGGAATGTCAGGAAAGCCATATTGCAACTCTGACGCTCAATAATGCCAGAAATATTATGCAATGGGGTCACAATTGACTAAACTATTATATTAAATGCTGTGTGAGTCTTGAGCAGAAGGCGTAAGAAAGTAATGAGGTAAATTAGTGCATTGGAGCCTTTATGGCAGGTAAGGGGATGTTATTTACAAAGGCAGGGATGACAGGCTGTGGATCCTGCGTAGGCCCGGCCACAAGGCTGTACCTTGGTGGAATTAAATTTCCGACTGACTGCGGCATAAAAGCTCAGCATCTCGTTTGAGTGTAAGTACGACTGCTACCCACCAATGTCTACCTTCAACGAGATAACTCTGGGGAATCACGATTTGGCAACTGCTGAGTCCTACCGTGAAGACGTTGAGGAACTACCACCCTTAGTTTCCCCAGGTGTATTGAGTTCAGCTCAACAGGAGAATATCAATGAGGCGTGGATGAGGAATGTATTCCGGCTGAACCTCAGGGAACGATGGAGCTGTAACGAACCAGGCCATGATTTATGTTATCAGGACCCTGATGACGAGCAGCACATACAACTGTCTGTAAACCATATAGAGCTTTGGGTTGACGAGTCGGTGAGTCAAGTATAACGCTATTTTCATGGGATCTGTGTGACATCCAGCATATTTCAGTGTCAAGGAGAAACCACCTGCCATGACCCACCGACTGTTGTTAAGATGTCTTGGATATCCACCAACATGACACCCAACCTCAGCCCATATCGCACTCATGACGAGGACTGGGGAATGGACTCGCAGTATGTTGGGGCACCTTCAAGTATTGAAATCGGCTCCGGATATTACTGTGGAGTCGATTTGGAAAGGGTTGGGATGAAAGTCCTTCACAGTGCTAAGAGAGCTTTGCTGATAGCAAAGCTGACATTATACGGGCAAATCGTCAATCGATTGGATCAAGACGACGGGGCGTTCAGCAGGTTTCTGCACAAGGATCTCACCCTGCTAAGATTGGGAAGACTAGTTCAAGAGAGTGTTGATTTAATGAGGTAGGGATAATTCAGCGTCAATGTTAAATACACTCGACATACTGACGTCTTCGTAGACCCATATATCCACTTGAAATTCGGAGAAGAGCAACGAGGGCTTTACATGATTTATGGAGGCCCTCACTTCACATGCAGCAGAGTAGCAAAGGTCACACTACCCAGCTTATGAGATCCTTGGCTTCGGGGTTCAAAAGGTGTCCCGGCATCCATTGGTCAGATAGAGACGCGTCACCTGCGACTACGTCCTCACTTTACAACGCTTACCGCTGCACACCAACATTTATCATACAAATAGCCGGTTATCATGATCTCTCGGCCTTCCGTATATCGTAGAAACGATCTCCCACGTGCGTCCACTATCTGTAGAGGAGCTCACGGCGATCAGTGGTTGCATTGAATTCTGGTTACAACCGTGCGTCGTGCCATCACACCATTTCATTCTTCCCACCAAAACCACAACACAGAATATTAGACACAACGACTTAGATTTTATGAATATCCTATAGAGCTTCTCGTGTGTTGCATCCACCAAGATGCATGGTTTCGAGATTTTGCTGGAGCTGTATTGACGGTTTTATTGGACAACATATAGCGTCATTGACACAACAAATTGATTCGGAGGCATCATGTTTACTGTATTGGAATATTTCCTCCTTGCAAACCTTCTTCGACGACAGCACGCTTCTTACTGATCACATCAACGTCGTTTCTTCGCTCATTGGGTCCATCGTAAGGTACGTCCATAATGTTTTACCTTATAACACCGTCTTACATCCGCCTGTGAAACTTGCCTACCAGTCTGATTCTGACGCATACGATTCCGAGTTGGCACCTCTTGGCGTCTGGCGAAAGTATCATCGAGTTGACTCTGAACCTGATAGGTGGATATTCCGAGTCCGAATCCGCGTGTACCACAGTGCGTAGCCTCGATTGCATCGCCATTCTTGTGTCTCTCCTTCGACATTTTGACGAAATGCGCGGCTCGAGCAATGTTCAATCCACCAGCTACAGGCTTGAGCGTTTAGGTTTGACGACATGTTCTTGTTCTCCCAAACAAAAGACACGAGAAGAACGGTGGGACCGCCTTCTTTGAAACTCCGTAGTGGTATTCAATTGACATTGTTACTGCTAGTATATGCGATGTGATTTCAGCGAGTAGTCATTGGAGTATATTGAATACCAGTGTAGAGAGCCTCGCAGTGACTATTACAAGTGACGATCTTCGCTTCTAAATTGTATCAAATTATGTAGCTTCATACAACTCTCAAGTTCGCGTCCTGTTTGAAATGATTGTCATTGATATATAGGATATCAGTCTAGTCGCTGGTGGTGGCCGCGAGTGTATTCAATGCATGTATGGCATCAACGCGTGCAACATGCAGAGCGCGCCGCGGCGGCGAAAAGTGACTGTATGCGCTCTTATATTTGCTCGGCCTATGGCAGCTTTATTGTCAAGTTTTAAATGGAAGAGAATTAGTTTAAGGAATTCGACCAGCACATTGACTCGCACGGCGGTGTGGAGGCCCTTGGTGGGAAGATCATGGATTTTGTCGATTGAACATTACTCTGAAGGTATGATGAGCCTGAACGAGACATGCGTCGAATTGGGGGTGGGGAGACCTTTTTCAGACCTCCAGTGATACCTTACTTTACAATGTGGATGTTAGTCTAATCACGGCTAGTGCAAATGTATTCAACACATTTATGGGGACATCTGAGGAGCTCGGGGCGATAATGAAAAGTGGCTATAAAGTTCTTACATAGATTCAAACCATATATATTTATAATATCTGCAACCCCGGCTGCAATCCTGGTTTGGTTGAGATGTGTCGGCATCATCGAAGAGAAATGGTTAGAAAGTGTGTCCAATCGATGGTGTAACACCTTTGTCAACGCAACCATGTGCCTTCAACACTGATAGGGGGGTCTAATTTGACCGTACTGACACACAAGTGGAAGGTGTGGCGACCACGCAAAGGAAGGAACGCGCGGTGAAATCTAAATTTTCCACCCAGTAATTGAAGGATTTGTCGTTGGTCGTGCCGCGCATAATCTCACAACGTGGAAGAAGAGAAACGAGCATGGCGATGGTATCGAGGCTGCGCACTGTGGTCAACGCAGATTCGGGCTCGGAAGATGCAGCTATCAGCTTTAGAGGCAAGTCGATTATTGTTTCGCCAGACACTAGGAGAACCCAATCTGGGCTCGTATGTGTCAGAATGAGACTGGTAGGACAATTGTATGGGCGGATGTAAGACGGTGCTGGAAGATAAAATATAGTGAACGTACCGTACGATGGACCCAATGAGCGAAGAAAGCACTTTCAGCTGGTTTATGTGATCGGTGAGAAGCGTGCTGTCGTTGAAGAAGGTTTCCAAGGAGGCAATACTCCGATACAGTGAGTGCGACGTGTGTAAATCAAGATGAAGTGTCAATGACGCTATATGCATGTTTATGTTGTCGAATATAACCCTCAATACAGTTCCAGCGATATCTCGAAACCAAGCATCTTGTTGGATGCAACACACGAGAAGCCGTATCGGATATTCATAAAGGTGAAGTCGTCGTGTCTGAGATTCTCTGTTATGGTTTTGGTGGGAAGGATGAAATGGTGTGATGGCACGACGCACGGTTGTAACCAGAATTCAAGGCAACCTCTGATCGCCGTGAGCTCCTTTACAGATAGTGGACGCATGTGGCAGATCGCTTCCACGATAGGAATAAGGCCGAAAAAGGGGAGGGGCCGATCAAATGAAACATAATGAGATTCTGATAGAGAACGGGCGAATTGTATGATAAATGTTGATGCAACCTCATCCAAGTTGGTGTGCAGCGGTGACTTGACTAAAACGTTGTATAGTGATGACGTAATGGGAGCTGACGTGATGGCAGGTGATGCGTCTCTATCTGACGGACAAACGCCGGGGCAGTAAAAGAAGGCCGAAGCGAAGAATGTCATAAGCTCAGTGTGACCTTTGCCGCTCCCCCGCACGCGTGAAAATATCCGGAAACTCTTTAAAACTTCCGTCGCTCTTCTCCGAATTTGAGGCGGGTATATAGGTCTACGACTCAGATGTGAGTATTTCTAGCGTATTCACTGATTGAGGTATCCCTACCTCGTTAAATCAGCACTATCCTGAACTAGTCTTCCCAGTTTTCGCAGCGTAAGATGCTTTTGTAGAAACTTGCCCAAGGCACCATCGTCTCGTACCAAACGGGTGATTTCCCGGTATATTGTCAGCTTTGCGTTTAGCGAAGCTGTCTTATCACTGTGAAGGACTTTCATCCCAACCCATTCCAAACGGACTCCACAGCAATACCCGGGGCCAATGTCAATACTTGACATTGTCCCCTGACTCCGTGAGATCATTCCCCAGTCATCGGCATAACTGCGATATGGGCTAAGGTTGGATGTCGTATTAGTGGATATCTTAACAACAGTGGGTGGGTCATGGCAGGTCGTTTCTCCTTGACACTGAGATCTGCCGCATGTAACACAAATCACATGAAAATAGCATTATACTTTACTCACCAACCCGTCAACCCAGACCTCTATATGGTTCGCAGACAGCTGTATGTGCTGCTCATCATCGAGGCACCGATAACATAAATCATGGCCTGGTTCGTTAGAGCGCCATCGTTCTTGAAGCTTCTCCCTGAATATCTCTCTCATCCCTTTAACGATCTCGTCCCGTTACTCTGAAGTTAATACACCCGGGGAAACTAAGGGTGGTAGCTCTTCAATGTCTTCAAGGTAGATCCCAGCCGTTGTCGAATCATCATTCCCCAGAGTCGTCTCGTTGAAAGTAGACATTGGTGGGTAGCAGTCTCACCTACACCAGAAGGGGGTACCTTGCTTTTATGCCGCCACCAGTCGGAGAGTTAATTCCATGAAGGTACAGCGTTATGGCCGTACTTACACGGGATACACAGCATTTCATTCCTGCCTTCGTCCATAAGGTTCCCTCACCTTCCTTGAACCTTATAGCCTCCACCGTAATGAGGTCACTACTTCTTACACCTTCCACTAAAAGCTCACACAGCATATAATAATGATTCAGTCAATTGTCACATAGTATAGCATTTCTCAACGTCAGAGTTGAAAGCAAAACGGCTTTTCTGATATCGAGAAGTGACATTGCTATGTACCTTATAATGCAGTCCAATGGTGTACCTTCAAGTTGCCGCTGTCAGCCTCAGGCTTTGTCCAGAGAGATTCCACACTTCCCGTTTTTAATTTTGCAAACTTTCACCGAGGAGAAACCCATGGCCAGTGAGGACCTAGTCCCATTAATGCTAAGCAACGTGATTTTTTCATTCGCCCTCGCCATATCCTTGGTTGTGACGAATCCATCCGGGTGTGTATGAACACATTCTAAATATAATCTCGTCTCAGGCGACACTGACAGCTAGCCTTGTTATTATCTGTCTGACTGACTGGAATGTTTCGCCCCACGCTCACACGATTGATGCGTGGACACTGCTCTTCAAAGCGACGATGACAAGGTAGATCAAGCATTGTGACCCACGTTTGACCTATTGCAGGCGGAGCTCTTGCGGTATGTAAAGATTCACTACGCTGGTTATGCTAATTTACATTCCCCTTTTCTACCATATTTCTGCCCCCTTCGGTGCTGCCAATTCCACTGTGCCCTGTGAGCTCCACATGGGTCGCTGTAACAATCCCTCTTCGTTCCCACACGATGGCCAGTCATCGCAGTCCTGCGTTTGTCACCACAACCGATCCTTCATTTTCTCGTTTTGGCTAATTTGTCAGTCAAGGAATGGAGGAGGTACCCTGAGTCTTAACATACATCCGAGCTGATAATCGGCTATTGTCGTCAAAAAATGGGCGGAATCAAGATAGCAACAGAATTATGTCTTGGGAATACCATTTGGATCACTCTTGGCGAGAATTATATTTCAGTACGCTGGTTCCGGACCAAAAACAAGCAATTCCTTTCAAAGACAGTGGCAATGGTCGAACCTGGTCTCAGACTGGTTCAGAAACAATGTCAGGAATATTTGCTGTCATGAGACATATATATATAGTCTTACAATATATTTAATTATTAGACAAAAAACACAAAGTCCTACAAAGCCAAAGGTATCATTGATACAATTCTCGTCAGAATTCCAGAGTTGCAGTGAGCATAAGAAGTGATTGTATGAGCTTTCAATCCGACTCAAGTGAGGTAGGTTTATGCAACTATTAATGCCTCCAAAGCGAGCTGAAAAAAAAGGAAAAAGGAAGGATATTATCCTCTTCCTTGCTTGCTTTCAATATACCAATGAAAGGTGTAGCCACCGTGCAAAGGAGGGAATGAAGGGTGGAAACTGAATTCCCAAGATACTCAAGCCTCAACTGGTTCCTTGATGAGATTCGCATTGTCCCTTAATGTGTAAGAAGACAAACAAGAATGGTGAAGGGAGTCAGTATAACCGCAATTATTCCTTCGAGAGCCAATGCCCGTGGTCAATGTGGTCTCCAAGTCATTTGTATCAGAAATCGGCTGGTGAGGTAATGTCATGCACAAAATGATAAATAATACTGGAAGAGAAAATATAGTGATCATGATGTATTAAGGACTCCACGAGCGAAGAAACTACCCAAGTTGATGGGGGTGGAGAGCAGCACCGTGTTATCATTGAAGAAGGTTGGCAAGGCGACAAATTTCCAATACAGTGATTACTACGTCGAAAAATGAATACGACCCCTGAAAGATGTCATGTTTATGTTTATTCCATCCACCACGATATTGAATACAGGTTAAATGTAATCCTGCCCGTCTTACCACACATTGGCTACATTATTCCGACCCGATCAAGATCTATTATCTCTGCCTTGATCATCCTTTTGTTCTACTTATAATTCCTTAAACCTTATTTCCATCATCCCATTGTTAAGTCAGGTATATTAGATTGACAAGTGTCCCTTCCGAGGGTAGTTAGTTATTCCACCCCCCTACCAGATAGCTATCATGTTCTCCCCTTATGATCAACAAAGAGAACTTTGTCCTGTCCGTTGCTGACTGAGTGAGGCTGATACCAACAGCCTTTCATTAAACGCCCTTGTTTATTGCGAGGTTTTGGGCTATAAGATCACCGACCCTGGAGATTGAAAATGGATTTTGAAGATAAGATTCGCGTGAATGACAGAAATGTTGTCATGGATTAGTGATTATTCCTACTGGTATTATTCAATGACTTCCTTCGTGTGATCCTAGGTAAGTGACGTGGGAACCGAGGTGGCGGGGCTTCGTCGAGATTTGGTAGCGGTATTCTACATGATGGGATGGTCATTAATGAAGTCGGTGTGGTTCTAGCCACAACTGGCACTTAATATATTCAATATGTGTGTGAGAAAGAGCTGTAGAGCATGATGCGAGGGAAATAGTGGCTGTATGCGCTCTTAAATTGGATCATACTACTATGTGGCTTGAAAATGCGGTTACAAAGCGAGTTAAGAAAAGATCAATAGGACTGCTCCTGCCGGTGTGGTTGAAATGTGAAGAGAGAGGGTTGAAACTCGAGGGCAATTGATCGAGAAAGACCTTCCCCTGGGCATCCATATTAAATCAAAACTGAGGCCATGTTAAAATTAGACGACACGGACGCACCGGTGAGTGGTGTGGCGACGATGCATCAGAAGGCATTGACAACGAGGACTAGACGTTCATAGTCGATCACGGATGCTTCGTTGATTGAGCTGCGGATCACGTCCCAATGTACAAGGAGAGAAACGAGAATGGCGATGGTATTGAAGCTGCGCACGGTGGGACACGCGAGACCATGGTCGGAAGATTCAGCTATCTGGATCAGAGTAACCCCGATTATTTCTTTGGCGCATAATGCAGCAACTCTGTTCGATGTGATGAGACGATGGCAAAGCAGATTGAGGATTGTGAAGTACTGTGAGTCCTCGCCAATGTTAAAGGTGACATCTAGCGGTTTCTGCTTGGCTAGCATGATTGCGGTGACTAACTCATCAGTATTATTTTTGATAAAACGGCCTGGAACCTCATAGGTATGTTCCGGGGCTTTTCTTCCAGAAAATGGAGACATAAGTCGAATTCGTCAATGCTACCGACACATCAGTGAAAGGTGTGGCGACTACGCATAGGAAGGAACAGGTGACGATAATTAATGTTCAAGAGTCCGACATATCTTGTAGAAGAGTTCCTTAATATTAGATCGACCCAACTGATTGTTTCGTTACTCCTCTAACTGAAATAATTCAAACATGGCAATTGGAATGGAATCCAGTCAACCGAACGCACTCAATTGTGATGCTTACTGAAATTCTGAGAGCCATAGTGTAATCTCTCAACGATATTGGAGTAGGGAACGTTTAAAAGTATCCCTGGTGACTCTGTTCCACAAACACACCTTGATATAGTTATAGACAATGCAAGATTTGAATGACTCACTCCAGAAATTTATCGAATCATCTCCACCTCGTTTGTGGTACGACGTATCGATAAAATCCTCCAATAACCGGTCCGAAGAATCAAGGGATGATTCAGACAATAGGGTCGGTGACACGGGACGGAAGGCGTCAATCCCCTTTTATTTGCACGGAGTGGTCGCACAGAGACATACTATCAGTTCTGGGTCAACCATTGACTTGCTGCTATATTATTGAGACCTATCCTGCGAACCTACAGGATTTGATGCAATTTAAAAGCGGAGATAGTCACTTGTAATTGTCGCTGCGAGGTTCTCTACACTGGTCTTGAATATACTCCAATGACTACTCTCTTAAATCATTTCGCATATACTAGCAGTAACAACGTCAATCGAATACCACTACGGCGTCTCAAAGAAGGCGGTCCCACCATTCTTCTCGTGTCCTTTGTTTGAGAGAACAGGAAGCCCGGGGCCGAACCAATGGAAAAGACCAAGATCAAGACACCGACATTTCTTCACATGTCGTGAGCTTTCACCGTGTATAAGAGAAAGGTAGCTCGTGGTCATGTCAGGCGGCATCCCACATCAACTAAGAGCTGAAGAATACCCACGACCCGCCACGTGGAGCAGTCATTCCCCGAGATTTTCTGGTTTATGGTCTGTTTCAATGTTTCAGTCGTTAGCGTCAAACTACACGCCACGACAATTTACTTTACTCCCTATCCCAGTTCCCCTGCTGCTTCCATGTCAGTTGACTGGAGTTCATTCCACCAATTGTCATGTTTGAATTATGTCATTGCGGGTAGTAGCGAAAAAGTCATTCGATTCAATCTAATATTAAAGAACCATTTGACTAGATCCGGGGGCCTTCAACGTTAGTTGTCGACCTGTTCCTTCCTATGCGTTATTCTCTACACCTTTCACTGGTGTGTTGACACCGTTGACGAATTCGAATTACGTCTTCTTTTTCCGGAAAATACCTCCCGGAACATAATTACGTGGCTTCCAGACCGTTTCATGAAAACAATGCTAGTGAGTTCGTCGCCATAAAGGGGCTCGCCAAGGAGACACAGCTAGATGTTGGCGTTGACATTCGGAAGGACATACAGTACCTCACAATCCTGAATCTACTTTGCTATCGTCACATCTAACAGCTACAGAAATGGATGAATAGTATGAGCCTGGGGCGTCACAGCGTTCACTGAGCAAGACAGAGAACACAATACATTCACGTTCGACGATCAGCCACCTCGTGAAAAATTGCCCTGAACTCCTCTTGGATATTGTAGCGGACGGGTCAACTATAGTCATCTTTCTTACTTTTCTCAGACATTTCTGAAAGACCCTGGAAACCCAATCATATAGCTTTATAAGATCTGCAACCCCGGGTGCAAAGTGCTTGAATAAAGGGGGGCTGTAAGGCTGTCGGTATCAGCCTCACTTGGTCAACACGGACAGGACTAAGTTTTCTTTATTTTTACATATCAGTAGGATACAAGGTGAATGCGAGGTTCCCTAGGGAAGAGTGGGGAAAGGATTAATGGTCAAGGAGATGATATTCCATCACTATAGGATATGGGGTTTTATATA
This sequence comes from Hysterangium stoloniferum, assembly GCA_015178975.1. Lineage (NCBI taxonomy): Eukaryota > Fungi > Basidiomycota > Agaricomycetes > Hysterangiales > Hysterangiaceae > Hysterangium > Hysterangium stoloniferum. The sequence goes on along the minus strand of WHVD01000301.1, from coordinate 29,036 downwards.
GAGTCAAGGAGATGAGAAGAGATTCGAGATCCTGATCTGGTTCCACCAGGGGTATGTGTCACTAGGCTGTTGATCGAGCCCAATATCAGGTTGGGACTCGGTGACACGGGCAATTGGTAAGTCGGCCAGGGGTGGCCAGTGGTCAATGATGCGGCTCTGCATGTGTGGTAAGTCGGCCAGGATTACACCCTTCCCCCCTCTAAAAACTGCCATAGTTAGATTTCTAACCCATTGCCATTCTCCCAGATATCCAAGGCCTCCATGTCTTCAAGGGCTTTGTGGGGTAGCCACTCGTCGTGATTTCATTGGTGCGGATTGGCAAGCTTGTAAGAGGCCAGAAAGGGTCCTGAGCATCCCGGCATAATGTGCATTACAAGACCACCTCGAATCGTGGGCTTGCCGCTGGAGGACAGAGGAATACATCCGGTAATGCGGGACCTCCACGGTGGTGGTAGTGGTCACGAAAATGGTAATACTGTCTCGGATGGTGTACAATGCCTTGGAAATATGAGGCAGTAGTTTGGAGATGCTGACAAGGTGGCTGAAGACTGTGAGGATACGTGGTCCATGGTCTAGAGGGAAACCGTCCTTGTTGAGATGCTGGGTATGTCGCTGATAAATGCTGTAATGCTGCACTATTTGGCTGTGGCAGTGGTGCTGCCGACCGATAAAAATGCAGGGTGGTGCAAAGGTGTTGCTTTGACATCTGAACTTAATATACCGGTACATCACGTTGGACCTTTTCACGACCCATAATAGCGCAAGTGTCCAGGCCACATTGTTCAAGATGAGTTAGGCGTTGATCGCAGAACATGAGCACATTTCTATAATATGTGTTTCCCAACAAGCACTACCTCCATATTTATGCCAGTGAGCACGTCGAGTGGACGCATAACGGCGACGGTAGCACGATAACATCATCGAATGTATTATAGTATGCCTAAAATGGAAGTAGCCTGGGAAACCTGCGGCGCATGTAGATTGTATGGTGGATGTTGGAAGATATGCCAAAGGGTGGCAGATGTGATGTCAGATGCGCAAGTGCACTGAGGGTGGACAGACGTGATGAGTGTGGTGGAGTGAGTGCTGAGGATGTGCAGCAATGGGCTGTGTTGAGGCAATGAAATGGACACAATTCCACACTGACGTCGAGAGTAAGATGTTGCCAGGAATCTGATTTCACGCTGGGTAAAGCACTTTGCGGTGGAGAGCTAGGCAAGCGACAGTGAAGGGGTTGCCCATGTGGTGGCAGACTCAATGTGAGTGACGAAGTGTGGACAGACACATCTCAGAGTTGAGTGCAGACAATTGGGATTGTCACGGTTGGAGTGTCAAGATGTTGACAGACAGGTGTGTCGCAGTATTGCGGACCCGCCAAAACCTTGACGTAGGATGGCAGATGTGATGGCATACATGACTAGTATGCCGAAAAGTGGACAGACACAATGGAGTGAAGAGATGTAATGAGGTGTAGACAGTCACGGCGATCAGGCAAAGAGGACAAACATGGTGACACGCCGAAGTGGGCCGACGCGATGATGCACGACTTAGAAATGGTGTGTTCAGCAGGCTGTTTGAAGGAGGAACATGGTGGCACTCTGCATTTGTTTGGTTGGGGTTTTGACTGTCTGTTGTAGGTTGTAGGGTATAGATATGCCGTTAGGTGTTCGGTATCTGTATCTGTGTTGGTTTCTTTGAAATCCGATTTGGTTGGTGTGGTGGACTGTATAGTAAGACTGGTGTTCGCGAGGGGGTCGACGAGGATAGGAGGTAGTCCAAGTTGGTGTCTCCTTCTCGTCTCTGAGGGAGTATGTAATGGTGTAGATGGAAGGCGAGATATAGGAGTAGTGTGAGGTGTGCCTGCATGGCCAACGAGAGGTATGCGGTGTGTAAGGGGGTTGGGGCCAGGCCAAGAAATGGTTGGCTTGATGGTCATACAGTAGTAGCCTCTGTTCTTCCTCCGTCAGTTGTGGGAGTGACGAGGCCTCAGGGTGTGAGGAGCACGTTCAGTATCTGTATCAGTATCGCTTTCTGAAGAGTGCAAGTCGGCGATAATGGGAATTGAGGTAGAGGGCGGTGTGAGTGTGGTGTCTGAGAAGGAGTCTACGAGGAGAGGAGGTAGTCCAAGGTGGCGTCTCCTTCTCGTTTCCAGGCAGGTAAGTAATGGTGTTGGTGTGTCGGGTAAGCGTGGGGTGGTTCAATTGGTTCGACAATAACGTTGTCTGACCAGTGGCAAGTGTGATACTGGCAGTAAGTGTGTGTGTGACTATGAGTGCAACTGCGAGTGTGACATGAAGTTGAAGTTATGATTATGAAGCGTTTCAAAATGGCGGTTGACGACGACGGAAAAGATGATGCTTGTATGTGCAATAACTCGAAGGTGTTGAACGTGGATGAAATCAGCAGAATGATAAATTACGGTTGCGAGAGTTGAATGAGGATGTCGGATGGAAAAATGAATGGATGCAAACAGGTCGAAGGTGACATGACGTGTTTGCGTTCCGGAAAAGCAAAGTCGATGTCAAAACAAAAGTGTAAGGCTGTCGGTATCAGCCTCACTTGGTCAACACGGACAGGACTAAGTTTTCTTTATTTTTACATATCAGTAGGATACAAGGTGAATGCGAGGTTCCCTAGGGAAGAGTGGGGAAAGGATTAATGGTCAAGGAGATGATATTCCATCACTATAGGATATGGGTTTTTATATAGAGTCAAGGAGATGAGAAGAGATTCGAGATCCTGATCTGGTTCCACCAGGTGTATGTGTCACTAGGGGAATGCTGTTGATCAAGCCCAATATCGGGTTGGGACTCGGTGACACGGGCAATTGGTAAGTCAGTCAGGGGTGGCCAGTGGTCAATGATGCGGGTGTGCATGTGTGGTAAGTCGGCCAGGATTACAGGGGCGCTATTCGGCTCCTCCTGGTTTGATTGAGATGTTTCAGCATAATCGAAGTGAAATGATGAGCAAGGGTGTCAATTTGATGGTGCAAAACCTTTCAGGGAAACCATGTCTTCCAACAGTGGTATGGAGTTCTAATTATACCCTACCAACACACGAGTGGAAGGAGTGACGACCATGCAAAGGAAGGAATGTGCGGTCAAATCTAAACCCTCAAGCCTGTAACTGATGTATTGGTCGTTGGTCGAGCCGTGCATTACGTCAAAATGTAGAAGGAGAGAAACGAGAATGTAGATGGCATCAAGGCTGCACACTGTGGTACATGTGGATTCAGGCTCGGAGGATCCGGTTATCATCTTCTGAGTAACCGATATGATTATCTCGACACAATCCAAGAGCAGGTAATTTGGACTCGCTTCCATCAAAATCAGACTGGTAGGACAATTTCATGGGCGGATGTAAGACGGCACTATAAGGTAAAATAGTCTGAATGTACCTTACGACGGGCACAACGATTGAAGAAACCACATTCAGCTGGGTGATGTGATCAGTGAGAAGCATGCTGTCATTGTATATGCGTGTTTATGTCGTCCACTATAACCTTTAATACAGCTCCAGCAATATCTCGAAACCATGCATCTTGGTGGATGCAACACACGAGGAGCCGTATAGAATAATCATAAAAGTCAGGTGGTTGTGTGTGATTTTGTCTTCCACCATCATCTTGCTGCATGGACGTCGAGACGAGCCAGCAGGGAAACCTGCTACCTTGCAGCACGACCTACGTCAGCTTAGGTGATTGATGATCACGGGTTAAAGCCTCTACCTCCTGACAGGTGTACCGCCCAACCGTATACTACCCACCATTGGGTCTCAAGATTCTTGGAATTGCGTTGCGCACAAAGTCGGCACAAATTCATTATCTAATCACTCCCTTTGGACCAGGCTCAGTAGTAGACTCCTAAACAGTAACTCTGGAAGGACGAAATGGTAGGGGTAGCGGTATCCCCCTGATGAGAGCTTTCGTCGGCTCAAAACCATTACAGTCCATTTCTCCTAGTCACCCTCTACTCTAGCTGACAAAGTTCAATCTTCGGAGACAACTGATTGCGGCGATTGATAAGGTGGTGGTCTGCCCAGCGGCACTCTGGTGGATGCTGGTGACCAGGTGTCGCTATGGTCACCTTGCTAATGTTAAGGTTTTGGTGGTGAAATGATATAATGTGGCGACACACCATTGTAACCAGAATTCAATGTAACCTCTTATCACCGTGAGATAGTTGACGCACTGGCAGGTCGCTTCCATGATATACACAAGGCCACAAAGGGGTGAGGGATCATGAAATTTTGTTAGAAAACTGCCGATGTTTATGATAAATGTTGATGCAACCTCATCAAAGTTGGTATGCAGCGGTGACTTGACTAAAACGTTGTAAAGTGATGATGTAATCGCAGGTAACAGGTCTGTATATAACCAATGAACGTCGGGACACCATATGAAGGTCCAAGACAAACATGCCATAATCTGGGTAGCATAACCTTCACTACTCAACAGCATGTGAAATGAAGACATCGAGAAATCATCTAAAACTCTCATCGCTCTTCTCCGAATTTGAAGTGGATATGTGGATCTACAAAGACGTTGGTATTTCGAGTGTATTCAACATCGACGCTGAGTTATCCCTACCTCATTAAATTGACACTCTCTTGAACTAGTCTTCCCAATCTTGGCAAGGTGAGATGTTTCGTATAATCTTGTTGAAGGCACTGTTGTCTTGAGACAATCAATTCATTATTTACACGTACATTGTCAGCTTTGCCATCAGCGAAGCTTTTTTTGCACTGTGCAGGACTTTCATCCCAACCCTTTCCAAACTGACTCCACAGTAATATCCAGGGCTAATTTCAATACTTGATAATGTCCCAAGACTCCGTGAGCTCATTCCCCCAGTCATCGTCATGATAGTGATACGGGCTGAGGTTGTTCTTGTGTTGGTGGATATCTTAACAACATTCGGTGGGTCATGGTAGCCCATTTCTCCTTGACACCAAAATGCGCAGCATGTGACACAGATCACATGGAAATAGCATTATACTTTGCTCACCCACTCGTCAACCCAAATCTCTATATGGTTTGCAGACAGTTGTATGTGCCGCTCATCATCGGAGGCTGTTATGTATTTTTAGGTTTTTCCGATTTTTAACCAATCTCCCCCTAAACAAATTGATAAAAACAAGTTCAAATGTACTTATATTGCGACAAAATTATTGTACAATACTCTCCTGAATTTAACCTGATTTTTACAATTTATTTCATATTTTTATGATTTATTTTGGGAGAACTATCGAAATTCTACTGTTTATTCTTTTTTAACTAAAAATCTTCGAAGTCGGCCTTCTGGCACTTATTGCACAACGCGCGGGAATATTTGTCACAAAAGGTGACATTCGTCACAATGGTGACATTCGTCACAACAAGTGACTGTCGTCACAACGGTGACTGTCGTCACAACAAGTGACCGTCGTCACAAAATGCGACGACTTGTCACAAACGCGACACGCGCGGGAAAATTATGTAATCAGCGCGCGCACGAAATCAGCAACTTCGCGACGCGCGAGAATATTACATCAGCATATATGCTACAATGGAAAGTAGTAGAAACTCCTGGAATATTCCAGCAGATTCCAGGTAAAATAGCTAAAAATAGGTAAAACAAATAGCTAGAACATTCTCCCATGTCTCAGATTTTACTGTATATAAGGAGCTCTGCTCCACCACTGAAATATAACTTATTTTTAACCCATTTACTACACCACATCAGTGTGCCACTGCATCAGCAGTTATATTCCACCCCTAGTTGGGCTGTTGGATAAATATATACAAACACTTAGTCACCTCTAGTTGAGCTGCTGACCTAAGCTAACTCAGGATCCCTTTGCCACCTCTAGTTGAGCTTCTGGTAATAATCCTAATCCATTGTCACCTCTAGTTGAGCTTCTGACAAACAACTTGTTCCTCTTTTGCCACCTCTTAGTTGAGTAGCTGGCTATCCTTTATTACTAATCCACCTCTAGTTGAGTTGTTGGTTATCAGTTAAAGTAATAAATATTTTTGGTTATATTGAGATTAGAAATACATATATTCTAATTTCTACCCGGTTTTTGGCATAAATAAATACTGAGAATATTCTTGCAGAATCCTTAAGACTACATTAAGATCCTGATAAGTTAGTATCACAGTAGACCCTGTAGGTTAGTGTAAATAAAGCATATATTAGCCAAATAGTGTTTTATTCTATATCTAATCTTTTGACCTGTTTATAAATATTTTTACTGTTTGATAAATAGTATAAAATATATATAAACTAGCTAGAATCGAAGTCGAATCTAGTTTTGGAATCAGTGAATTGTTATTCATATTTTAGTAGTGTTTTTACAGAAAAAGAACAAGCTTGCACAAGCAGCTCTCAAAACCTTCTTTGCGAAGTAGGGTGCATATATTCAAGTAAACTCTTGACTTCAGGGGTTCTAAGTCTATTTAGGCTGCCACTGATTAATATCAAATACTTAAATTATTTTACCTTGCAGTCAATTAAGTATTTGCACATTTTGATAGAGCATTGGACTCCTTTTTCGGAAAATAGTATTAAAATAAGGCTAATACATCACAGGGCCCGAGAACATAAATCATGGCCGGATTCATTACAGCCCCATCATTCTTGAAGCTTCTCCCTGAATATCTCTCTCATCCCCTTCTGAATAATCTGGTCCCATTGCTCTGAACTCATCACATCTGGGGAGACTAAGGGTGGTAGTTCCTCAATGTCTTCAATGAAGGAGTCAGCCATTGCCAAATCGTGATTCCCCAGAGTCATCTCGTTGAAAGTAGACATTGGTGGGTAGTAGTCATACTTGCATTCGACAGGGGTGCTGAGCTGTTATGGCGTAGTCAGTTGGAGAGTTAATTCCACCAAGATACAGTCTTGTGGCCGTGCTTACACAGGATTCGCAGCCTGTCACCCCTGCCTTTGTAAATAACATCCCCTCACCCTCCATAAAGGCTCCAGTGCACTAAGCTACCTTACTACTTTCTTATGCCTTCTGCTGAAGGCTCACACAACATTTTGAGCCTTCAGCATTTAATAATAGTTTAGTCAATTGTTAGCCCATAGTATAATATTTTTGGCATTATTGAGCATCAGAGTTGCAATGCGGCTTTTCTGACATTCCAGAAGTGGCATCGCCAAGGATACTATAAATGAACTCCAGAGCGATTCTCACTGGTCCTGCATTCAAGTTGGCGCTGTCAACCTCAGACTTTATGCGGCAAGATTGAGCCCTTCCTGTTTAAGTTTATCAAAACTTTCAATGAGAAGAAACCCAGGTCAATGATAGTCTAGTCAGGTTAATGTCACATGAAACAGCTTGAATTTTGTAGAATGTCTGAACAAGACAAAGAGTGAGGTAAGGCCAGAGTTCTCAGGGTAGATTTTATTGAGATACTTGAGGGTCGAACTTGGAATATCTTCGATTGTGGCATGTGCATCAGAATTTATACTAATAAACTGAACACATAATCCCATGTCAGGCAATACTTGCTTACACCTAGCTTTATTATCACAGGTCTTGCCAAGTGGAATGTTTTGCCCCAGGCTCATACTCTTGATACATGGACATGGCTCTTCAATGTGACGATGACAATGTAAATCCATTATTGCGACTCACTCAGCTTGACCGATTGCAGGCGGAGTTCGTCTGGTACATACAGATTCACCATGCTGGGAATGCTTGCATGTCCCCTTTTTCTGCTTTCTTCCCAGCTCCATTGGCCCCGGCCATGACAATCCCTCTTCTGTCCCTGATACAAATTTCCAAGTTAATCATCAGCTATTCTCATCACAAAGTGGGCAGAAGATATGATGCTTGCCGGGGTAATGCATCATAATATAATCACTCCAGAGAAAGTGTTCAGTGGAGCAGAAAAAATAGAATACCACTTGCATCACTCTTGACGACAATAAAACTTCTGTATCCTAGTATCAGACCAAAAGGGACAAGAATTTCCTTCAAAGACAGTGGCAAAGGCCGCCCCTGGTCTTGGACTGGTGCAATAATTCCTAATGAAGTCACGGTTCGGTTCAAGAATGGTCCGGGAATAACCATACCTGTTCAGGGGAATCACGATTCGGCAACGGCTGAGATCAACCTTGAAGACATTGAGGAACTTGTTAGATGTTGACGGTATAACGAAAAAGTTAAGTTTTTATGACTAAGCTACTGTAAAGTACAACTTAGCCGAGTGTCGAAATAAACTACATAGAATATAGAACGGCTTGCAATACAACTAGTTCTAACAAAACTCCCACTCTTAGTTTCCCCTTGGTGTATTGAGTTCAGAGCAAAGGGACGAGATCATTAAAGGGATGAGAGAGAGATATTCAGGGAGAAGGTTCGAGAACGGTGGGGTTGTAACGAACCCGGGTATTACTGTGGAGTCGGTTTGGAAAGGGTTGGGATGAAAGTCCTTCACAGTGCTAAGACAGCTTCGCTGATCGTAAAGCTGACAACATACCGTGAAATCGCCCGTTTGTTACAAGACGATGGTGCCTTTGGTAAGTTTCTACACAAGCTTCTCATGCTGCCAAGACTAGGAAGACTAGTTCAAGACAGTGCCGATTTAGCGAAGTAGGGATACCTCAATCATTGAATACACTGGAAATAATCATATCTGAGTCGTAGACTTATATACCCGCCTCAAATTCGGAGAAGAACGATGGAAGTTTTAAAGACTTTCCCGATATTCCCACACATAGGACTGATTATTTCTTAATTAAAATTTTTAATTCTTAAACAAACTAAAGTCTTTTTAATAAAACTACACGAAGTCTGAGAACGGGAACAGAAAAGGTCACACTACCCAGCTTATGACATTCTTGGCTTTGGTCTCCCCGGCGTTTATTGGTCAGACAGAGATGCGTCAAATGCGATTATGTCATCACATTTTAGTCAAGTCACCGCTGCACACCAACTTTGATGAGGTTGCATCAACATTTATCATTGTTTATAACAAGTATATTCAGTCGACACGTAAGGGTGATTCGACTGAGGTATGGGTGTGTAACTGTCATAGTTAAATACTCTTCGATTAACGTGCGGCTGAGATGGTAATACGTGTGTTCTAAGGTACGGTATGGCTGGGTACTGTCATAGAAGCTTGATACGGGATGGGACGGTGTTGTTTAGTGTCGTTGTGTAAGTTTAACTTAAGCTTGGGCGCACGAGTCTATTTCAACATTGTTGGATTTTGGGAATCTGATGTGCGAGCAACAAGGAGCACGGACCATACGCCTATATTAGTAAGCAGTTACTAGGCGTATACATATAAGGACGATACATGTATTGTCGTCCTTATCCGTTGTAACGAGACTCACTTCGTATTCCAACAATCATAAACATCGCCCGTTCTCTATCAGCATTCCATCTTGTAATAAGCGAAGATAAGGAAGGCATCGGCCACCGCCGTGGCACTCCACGTTCGGAATTTCAGGCCCTCCGCCGGAGTAGTTCTAAGATGGCTTCAAACGGTCTATAGAACGCACCTTCGACATCTCCTACAGTCCAGCAACGACAGGGAATTTTATTTACCTCTGTGTCAAGCTCGTTGTACAAGAAGGTCAGCAAGTCGTTGCCCACTTCTATACTTCACGTAGAATCAACGCTGGTACAACACTATTCTGTGTCATCTTCGACTTAAACTTCCAATTACTGCTGCCCACCATCTATACCTGCTGATATCCAAAATGTCATTTTTAAATGCCACCTGGAAATCGATCGGCTCTATCGGCAAAGGCCAGTCAACTCCAGGCTGCGAAGACTCAATAATCACTGTATTGGAAATTTGTCGCCTTGCCAACCTTCTTCAATGATAAAACGGTGCTGCTCTCCACTCACATCAACTTGGGTAGTTTCCTTGCTTGTGGAGTCCTTAATACACTATCTTCACCATCTTTTCTCTTGCATATTGTCTTTCGTTTGTGCATGACATTACCTCACCAGTCCATTTCTTAACTTTTATGAGTCTCCTATCCGGCTTCTATTGTGTTGCATTCACCAAGATGCATGGTTTCGAGATATTGCCGGTGCTGTATTGAGGGTTTCATTGGGCGACATACCCATGCATATAGCCTCATTTACACTTCATCTTGATTGGTACACGTCGAACTCACTTCTCGGAGCATTGACTCCTTGCAAACCTTCTTCAACGACAGCACGCTTCTCACCGATCACGTCAACCAGCTGAAAGTGCTTTCTTCGCTCATTGGGCCCATCGTACGGTACGGTACGTTCACCATATTTTATCTTCCAGCACCGTCTTACATCCACTCATACAATTGTCCTACCAGTATCATTCTGACACACACGAGCCCAAATTGGGTTATCCTATTGTCTGGCGAAAAAATAATCGACTTGACTCTGAAGCTGATAGCTAGATCTTCCGAGCCCGAATCCGCATGTACCACAGTGCGCAGCCTCGATGCCATCTCCATTCTTGTTTCTCTCCTTCCACATTGTGACGTAATGCGCGGCTCGACCAACGACAAATCCTTCAATTACTGGGTGGAAAATTTAGATTTCACCGCGCGTTCCTTCCTTTGCGTGGTCGCCACACCTTCCACTTGTGTGTCAGTACGGTCAAATTAGACCCCCCTATCAGTGTTGAAGGCACATGGTTGCCCTGACAAAGGTCTTGCACCATCGATTGGACACGCTTTCTAATCATTTCTCTTTGATGATGTCGACACATCTAAACCAAACAAAAATTGCAGCCGGGGTTGCAGATGTTATAAATCTATATGGTTTGAATCTATGTAAGAACTATATAGTCACTTTTCATCATCGCCGCGAGCCCAGATGGAGTTATCCTAGAGGCTGGCGAAAAAATAATTGACTTGACTCTGAAGCTGATAGCTGCATCTTCCGAGTCCGAATCTGCGTGTACCACGGTGCCCAGCCTCGATATCATCGCCATGCTCGTTTCTCTTCTTCCACAGTGTGAAATTATGCGCGCGGCACGACCAACGACAAATCATTCAATTCCTTGCTTAAAATTTTAGATTCCACCGCACGTTCCTTCCTTTGCGTAGTCGCCACACCTTCCACGCGTGTGTCGGTACGGTCTAATTAGACCCCCCTATCAGTGTTGAAGGCACATGGTTGCCCTGACGTCAGGGCAACAAAGGTCTTACACCATCGATTGGACACATTTTCTAATCATTTCTCTTCAATGATGCCGACACATCTCAACCAAACCAGGATTGCAGCCGGGGTTGCAGATGTTCTAAATCTATATGGTTTGAACCTATGTAAGAATTATATAGTCACTTTTTATTATCGCAGCGAGCTCCTCAGTTGTCCCCATAAATGTGTTGAATACATTTCCACTAGCCGTGATTAGACCAACATTCGCATTTTAAAGTAAGGTATCACTGACGGTCTGAAAACCCCACCCCCAATTCGACGTATGTCTCGTTCAGGTTCATCATTAAAAAATTGTTTAAACGAGATTTCTTGTGGTGGAGTTATGACCCGTATCTCAATCATACCGCGGATTGGGGAATGGGCTCACAGTTCCTGACCCAGAATTAAGACTGGACAGACTAATTCAACAGAGCATTGAGTTAATGAAGTAGGGATATCTCAGTGTCAATCATTGAATACACTGGAAAGACTCACGTCTTCGCAGAACCACGAAATTCCGGAGGGTGCGTCGATTATTTTATGCCTGTTCTGGTCGTCTTCACTCTATATACAGCGGAGAGATCACATTGCCAAGCTCCTAACATCTTTGGGTTTTACCTTCATATAGTGCCCCGGTGTCGATCGGATAGATAGACGTAATACGTCAGCTGCAATAAGGTCATTATTTTATAATACTGTCATTAAACCGCCACTAATCACCAACTTTGATGATGTTGTATCGACATTTATCATACAAATCCCCCGAAATGTATCAACATTTGATCGTCAAGATACTTTACTCATTGGCGGGCGCGTATTTCATGGAAACCATCTACCACGTGCGTCAACAGTGTGTAGAAGAAGTCACTGCGATCATAGGCTACTTGCATTCTTGTTATAACAGTGCATCATACCATCATACCTCATCCTGCTGACGAAAACCATTGTCGCCAGAATAGCCAGTAACGACGTTGACGTAACCAATATCCTATTCAGCTATTCGGGGGTTGCATCCACCAAGATATATGGTTTCGACATGTTGGTGGAGCGGTATTCAAGATTATCGTGTGAAGCAATTTCAGAGCGCATACAATCACTTCTTATTCTTAATGCAGCTCTGTGCGGAGTCCGTGACGAAAACTGGATCGATAATACCTTTGAATTTGTAGAGCTCGTGTTTTGTGGCTAATAAGGAAATACGTTGTAGGACTAGAGATATATATATTACAGGCAATGATTATTCCCGGATCATTCTTGAACCAGTCCAAGACCAGGTGCGGCCTTTGCCACTGTCTTTGAAGGGAGTTCCTGTCCTTTTCGGACTGGTACTGGCATACTGAAGTTTTCTTGTCGTCGAGAGTGATGCACGTGGTATTCTATTTTTTCTGCTACACTGAAGACTATCCCCGGAGTCATTATATTATGATGCATTACCTCGGAAAGCATCGTAGCTTCTGCCCACTTTGCGATGACAATAGCCAATGATCAAGTTGGAAATTCGTATCAACTTACAGTACCGCATTAATTCCCTGAATGACAATCATTCAAAACGAGAAATTAAAGGATAGATTGGGGCATCAAACTCAAAGCTGGGATGAACGCCTATCGTGTGGAACAGAAGAGGGACTGTCATGACCAGTCCCAAAGGGGGCGGGGAGAAACCAGAAAAAAGGGACATATTAGCATTCCCAACTTGGTGAATCTGGACATACCAGATGAAGTCTGCCTGCGATAGGTCAAGCTGAGTGGGTCGCAATCATGGATCTATGTTGTCATCGTCGCGCTGAAGAGCCATGTCAACGCATCGAGAGTATGAGCCTAGGGCGAAACATTCCACTCGGCAAGACAGGTAATAACAAAGCTAGGTGTAAGCAAGTATGATCCGACATGGGATTATGTGTTCAGTTTATTAATACAAATTCTGATGGACACGCCACAATCGAAGATATTTCAAGTTCGACCTTTCCGTACCTCAATAAAATCTACCCTGAGAACTCTGGTCTTACCTTACTCTTTGTCTTCTTCAGACATTCTACAAAATTCAAGCCGTTTCATGTGACCATTGATTGACCTGACTAGACTATCATTGATCCGTGTTTCTTCTCATTGAAAGTTTTGAAAAACTTGAACGGGAAGCGCGCAATCTCGCCAGATAAAGTCTGAGGTTGACAGCGCAAACGTGAATACAGCACCAGTGAGCATCGTTCTGGAGTGCATTTGTATTATGCTTGGCGATGCCACTTCTGGAATGTCAGAGAAGCTCCATTGCAACTCTGACGCTCAATAATATTATACTAGGGGGTGACAATTGACTAAACTATTGTTAAATGGTGTGTGAGCCTTCAGCAGAAGGCGTAAGAAAGTAGTAAGGTAACTTAGTGCAGTGGAGCCTGTATGGAAGGTGAGGGGATGTTATTTACAAAGACGGCAGTGACAGGCTGTGAATCCTGTGTAAGGGCGGCCACAAGGATGTACCTTGGTGGAATTAACTCTCCGACTGACTGCGGCATGAAAGCTCAGCACCCCTTTCGAGTGTAAGTACGACTGCTACCCACCAATGTCTACTGTCACCGAGATGACTCTGGGGAATCACGATTTGGCAACGGCTAAGTCCTACATTGAAGACGTTCAGGAACTACCACCCTTAGTTTCCCCAGATGTATTGAGCTCAGAGCAACAGGACCAGATCATTCAGAAGGGGATAAGAGAGATATTCAGGGAGAAGCTTCAAGAACGATGGGGTTGTAACGAACCCGGCCATGATTTATGTTATCGGGCCCCCGATGACGACCAGCACATACAGCTATCTGCAAACCATATAGAGATTTGGGTTGACGAGTGGGTGAGTAGAGTATAATGCTATTTCCGTGTGATCTGGGTCACATGCTGGGTCACATGCTGGGCATTTTAGTGTCAAGGAAAAACGGGCTACAATGACCTACCGAACGTTGTTAAGATATCCACCAACATAACATGCAACCTCAGCCCGTATCGCAGTCATGATGATGACTGGCGAATGAGCTCACAGAGTCTTGGGACATCATCCAGTATTGTGATTGGCCCCGGGTATTACGGTGGAGTCGGTGTAGAGGGTTGGAATGAAAGTCCTTCACAGTGTTAAGACAGCTTCGCTGATCGCAAAGCTGACAATATACAAGGAAATCGCCAGTCGATTGCATCGAGACGATGGGGCCTTTAGTAAGTTTCTACACAAGCATCTTACGCTGCCAGGACTGGGGAGGCTAGTTCAAGAGAGTGTTGATTTAGTGAGGTAGGGATAACGCAGCGTCAATGTTGAATATACTGGGAATACTCATATTTGAGTCGTAGACCTACATACCCCCCTCAAATTCGGAGAAGAGCCGCGATGGTTTTAGATGATTTCCCGGTGTCTTCACTTCCAATGCAGCGGAGTAGCAAAGCTCACCCTTCCCAACTTATGCTATCTTTGGCGTCGGCCTTCGCTTGCTCCGGCGTTTATTGGTTCGATAGAGACGCGTCATCTGCGATTACGTCATCACTCTACAACGGTTTAGTCAAGTCACCGCTGCACATCAACTTTGAAGAGGTTGCATCAACATTTATTATACACATCGCCGGTTATCATGGTCTCTCACTTATTATCGGTCTTGTGTATATCGTGGAAGCGATATGCCACGCGCGTCAACTATCTGTATTGGAGCTCACGGCGATCAGAGCTTGCATTGAATTCTGGATACAACCGTGCGTCGTGACATCACATCATTTCATCCGCCCACCAAAAACAATAACAGACAAAATTACCCACACCGGCTTACCTCGTATGACTATCTTACACGGCTTCTCGTGTGTTGCATCCACCAAGATGCATCGTTCCGAGATATTGCTGGAGCTGCATTGAAGGTTTTAGTGGACGACATAAATATGCATACAGTGTCATTGACACGTCATACTGATTCGGAGATATCATATTCACTGTATCGGAGTATGCGCTCCTTGCAAACCTTCTTCGATGACTGCACGCTTCTCACCGATCACATCAACCAGCTGAATGTCGTTTTTTCGCTCATTGAACCCATCGTATGGTACGTTCACAATATTTGACATTGTAGCACCGTCTTACATCCGCCTATGCAACTTTCCTACCAGTCTGATTCTGATGGAAGCGAGTCCAACTTCCGCGCTCTTGCATTCTGCCGAGATAATAATGGTGGTTACTCTGAAACTGATAGCTGGATCTTCCAGGCCCGAATCCGCGTGTACCACAGTGCGAAGCCTCGATATCATCGTCCTGCTCGTTTCTCTTCTACCACATTGTGACATCATGCGCGTTTCGAGAAATGACCAATCCATCAGTTACCCGCTTGAGCGTTTAGATTTGACCGCACGTTCTTTCCTTTCCGTTGTCGCCACACCATCCACTTGTGTGTCAGTAGGGTCTAACGAGACCCCCATATCAGTGGTGGAGGAACATGGTTGCCCTGACAAAGGTCTTGCACCATCAATTGGACACACTCGCTAATCATTTCTCTTCGATAATGCTGACACATCTCAACCAAACCACGAGGAAACAAATAGCGTCGCCCTTTATTCAACTCACTTTGCAGCTGGGGTTGCAGATGGTATAAAGCTATATTATTTGAACCTATGTAAGAACGCATATAATCACTTTGTATTATCGCCGCGAGGTCTGCAGTGTCCCCACACATGCGTTGAATACATTTTGGGGCACTAACCGTCCCTATACTAACATCTGAATCATGAACTACATTTGTTTTAAATACGATGTCATTGAAGGTCTGAATAAGGCCTCCCCCGTCGCCATTTCGATACATGTCGCGTTCAGGCTCATCATACATTCAGGCCAGTGTTCAATCGACAAGATCCATGATCTTCAAACCACGGGCCTCCACACCATGCGAGGCAACGTGTTGGGCGAATTCCTTAAACTATTTATCTTCATTGATCACTTGACAATCAAGCTCCCATAGGTCGAGAAAATATAAGAGCGCATATAGTCACTTTTCACTATTGCCGCGAGCTCTGCAGCTTGTACGCGTTGATGCCATATGCGAGTCGAATACACTTGCGGGGACCACCCGTGGCTAGACTGAGATCCTATTTATAAATGACAATCATTTCAAACAGACCGTGTATTTGAGAGTTGTATGAAACTACATAATTTGACGTAATTTAAAATCGAAGATATTCATTTGTAATGATCGCTGTGAGGTTCTCTAGACTGGTGTTGAAAATATTCCGAGGACTACTCGGTGAAATCACATCGCATATACTAGTGATAACAATGTCAATCGAATACCACTAGGACGTCTCAAAGAAGGCCGTCCCACCGTTATTCTCGTGAAATACCCGGGTCAAGCCATTGGACAACACCATGATCAAGACACTGACACATCTTCACATTGTCGTGAGCATTCACCTGAGATAAGGGAAAGGTAACTCGTGGTGATGTTAGGGGGAATCAGCTGAAGAGGACCCACAGCGTGTTAAATTTGATGATGAAACACACCTTTTTATAGGGGGAGTCCACCAATTATTGCAACGTTTCAAATGAAGATGCTAATTGTGGACCATGCATTTGGAGGTTAATGTGTGTCAGAACCACTATACACCTCCCAGAGCATCCAACCTATATTGTCAGGAGGTGCTACACTAACTGACACAAGATATTGAGACACAAGTACTTTTATTACAAGCTTATTAAACCCTTGTATATTGTGTATTGCAATAGAGTCAACTCATACTATTTTTAATACAGTGACCCGCCACGTGCACAAGCCAAGCCAAGACATCTCGTTTGTAGTCGCTAGGGTCACACTACACGCCACGACGATGTATTTTACTGGCTATCCCGACATTTCACGTGCTGCTTTCATTGGAGTTCACTGGAGTTCATTCTACCGATTGTTATGTTTTGAATTGCTTCATTTCGAGTAGTATCGAAAAAGACATTTGATTCAATCCAATATGAAAGACAAGATACGTCACTCTTGAACGTTGGTTATCGTTACCTGTTCTTTCCTGTGCGTAGTCGCCATACCTTTCATTGATGTGTCGATAGCATTAACGAATTCGATTTACATCTCCATGTTTCGGAAAATAACCCCCGGAATATAACTATGAGGGTTCCAGGCAGGTTTACCAAAAATAATGCTGGTGAGTTAGTCGCTATATTGGTGCTAGCAAAGGAGACACTGCCAGATGTCAGCTTTAACATTGACAAAGACTCACAGTACTTCACAATCATCAATCTAGGTTGCCATCGTCACATAGAACACAGAGTTGCTACATTATGTATGCGCCGAAGAAATAATCGGTGTTCGACCTGGACTCGCATGTACCACGGTGCGCAGCTTCAATACCACCGCCATTCTCATTTCTAGCCTAATCCATTGGGACGCGATCCGCAACTCAATCAACGAAGAATCCATGATTGACTATGAAGGTCTAGTTCTCACCGCCAATGGCTTCTGATACGTCATGGCGACACCTTTCACTGGTGCGTCCGTATCGTCTAATTCCACCATGGTCTCAGTTTTGAAGAAATATGGTTGCCCAGGGGAAAGTCTTTCTCGATCAATTCGACTCGATTTTAATTATTTCTCTTTATATCTGTAACCGTATTTTCAAGCCACATAGAAGCTTGATCCATTTTAAGAGCGCATACAGCCACTTTTTCCCCCACAGCATGCTCCACAGCACTCTCTCACACACATGTTGAATATATACGCAAGTGCTAGCGGTGGCTAGGACCACATCAGATTTATTAACGACCATCCCATCATATTGAATACCACTACCAACTCTCGAAGAACCTCGGTGCCCGCATCACTTACGGTACCTTGGGTCACATGAAGGAAGTCATTGAAGAATAACAAAGAATAGTGCGAATAATCACTGATCCATGACAACATTTGTCTCGTTCAAGTGGATCTCATCTTCAAAAACCATTTTCAATCTCCAGGGTCGGTGATCTTATAGCCCAAAACCTCACAATAAACAAGGGCCTTTAACCCGTATTAAATATTGTGGTGGATGGAATGAACATATATATGACATCCTTGAGGGGTCATATTCATTTTTTAACGTAGCAATCACTGTATTGGAAATTTTTCGCCTTGCCAGCCTTCTTCAATGATAACATGGTGGTACTCTCCACTCACATCAACTTGGGTAGCTTCTTCGCTCGTGGAGTCCTTAATACATCATGTTCACTATCTTTTCTCTTCCAGTATTATTTTTTATTTTGGGCATCACATTACCTCACCAGTCCATTTCTGATGCAAATGACTTGGAGACCACATTGACCACCGGCGTTGGCTCTCAAAGGACCATCTGACCTGGAATCTAAGTGTACAGGGCTCTCTCCCCTCACCATTCTTGTTTGTCTCCTTACACATTAAGGCACAATGCGCATCTCATCAACGAACCAGTTGAGGCTTGAGTATATTGGGAATTTAGTTTCCACCCCTCATTCCTTCCTTTGCAGGGTGGCTACACCTTTCACTGGTATATTGAAAGCAAGCAAGGGAGAGGATTCTGTCTTTCCTTTTTCCTTTTTTTTCAGCTTACTTTGGGGGCATTAATAGTTGCATAAACCTTCATCATTTGAGTCAGGTTGAAAGCTCATACAATCACTTCTTATACTTACTGCAACTCTGGGATTCATTGCTGACGAGAATTGTATCAATGTGAAAGGCTGCTGTCTAATGCAGCCTTACATTGGCATCGGTCCAGACATTCCAAACTGTATTCCTCAAGAATGGCGAGTATGATACACGATGATGACGGTAAGTAAAATGATATGAAAAAACTACTATGCGCATCTGTGATAATGTAATCAGTATGTCATAAGCCACCAGGCTTACACAATGACAAGCTTAGGAACCCTTGCTACGCTATGGGGCGGTTGCTTCGCAACTGGCCCCACAACTTCACTGCAGGCTCCAGCTTGTTGGGGGGCTTTGCCCCCCAAACCCCCCCACGTTGGCAACTTTTAAATATTTCTGAGACTCATTGTTTGAATGGAAAGTGTTTAGAGAATGGAAAGTGTTTAGAGAACGGAAAGTGTTCAGAGAACGGAAAGTGTTCAGAGAACGGAAAGTGTTCAGAGAATGGAAAGTGTTCAGAGAACGGAAAGTGTTCAGAGAATGGAAAGTGTTTGGGGAATGGAAAGTGTTTGGGGAATGGAAAGTGTTTGGGGAATGGAAAGTGTTTGTAGAACAGAAGGTGTTCAGACAACAGAAAGTGTTCAGAGGACAGAAAATGTGGAAACCATGTAAAGAATGGAAAGTGTTTAGAGAACAAAAAATGTGGAAACTATGTAAAGAAAGGAAACTGTGTAGAGAACAGAAGCTGTGTAAAGAATGGAAACTGTGTAGAGAACAGAAGCTGTGTAACAATAGTTACAAAGTAAACAACACTTATAAAAGAACAAACAGTTACAAAGGGAACAATGTATAAAAGGATGAATCATTACAAAAGGAAAAATGGTTACCAAAGGAACAATGGTCACAAATGGAACAATGGTTACCAAAGGAAGAATGGTTCCAATGGTTGAATTGACAGTCAACTAATTAATGTAGGTAGCTGATTTATTTATTTTGATTTACTTATTTCATCATGATTCATGTATTTTATTTTGATTTATTGTATTTTATTCTAATTTATTGAATTTCACTTTAATTTACTGCATTTTATTTTAATTTATTCCATTGGAGGGTGTTTATAATTACTATAATCCCAAATATTTACTAATAAAAGTCTTATTTTTACAAAACTCCATCTTTAAATAGTGATATCTATTCTGAAACAATTATATCATCAAAAAACAACCATCAGAAATAGTTCTCCATATTACATCCTAAACAATTCAGAGTCAATTAATAGAACCCATTGTATATAATTTCCTTCCTTTTACAGATGCCTACTAATACTTTTATTAGTACTTTAAAAATTGTAATGTAGTTATTTCCATGTAAAATATGTGAGATGTCATTGGAAATTTTTCATCCTATAGCCTTCTTTATTTATTAAGTGAAACCACCTATATATTCTGTGTATGTTGAATCAAGTAGAAATCTGTTCAGATTGACAGATCTATTCTGAAGTAATACATATGTATTTAGAGGTGCCAATGATATACATATGGATGGAATGGACTATCTAAAGGTATCTATTTTTTAAAAGTATTAGTGTTTCAAATTACTAATTTCTTTTATTGTCTACTCATGTCCGGAAAGATTCTTTAGTTTGTAATGTATGAGAGAGTTTAAAACTTTTTGAAAGTTTTAAAAACCAAATTATGTTTGAATCACATCCCAGATGTTTAAATGACCTTTAGAGTATATTAGAATTTGGTATACTTAATAGTTTTCAGATATCCTCCATTGTATTTTTATTTAATGTATATTATTTTTATTTTACGATTGCTGTGATCAGAGGACAAAAGGAGAAAGACAGGCTACATGCAACTCCGGGAGGAAAGAGAGAGGAGGACGATCAGAAGAAGACAAAGAGAGAAAGACAGGGTACACACAACTCCTGGAGAAAAAAGGGAGAGGGGAAGGGTACACACACTCACTGGAGGAAAGGGAGAGGAGGACGATCAGAGGAGGGCAAAGAGAGAAGGAAAGGGTACACGCACTGGCTGGAGGAAAGGGAGAGGAGGACAATAAGAGGAGAAGGAAAGGGGACACGCACTTGCTGAAGGAAAGAGAGGAGGCCATCAGAGGAGGACGAAGAGAGAAGGAAAGGGAACATGCACTTCCTGGAGGAAAGAGAGGAGGCCTATGAGTGGAGGACAAAGAGAGAAAGAAAGGGTACACACACGTCCTGGAGGAAAGAGAGAGAAGGTGATCAGAGGAGGACAAAGAGAGAAGAAAAGGGGACACACACCAACTGGAGGAAAGACAGACGGACAAAGAGAGAAGGAAAGGGGACACACATCCTGGAGGAAAGAGATGAGGATGATCAGAGGAGGATGAAGAGATAAGGAAAGGGGACACGCACCAACTGGAGGGGCCGATCAGAGCAGGGTGCACGCCCAATCGGGCACAAATGGGTACAGCGCGTTGCGAACAGGCGTGGCACATGCGCGCATTGGCAAACGGAACGCGCTTTGCCAGTTTGTGCCTGAGTGGGCGGACAGGCATGTGCCCATGGATGGGAGTGTGTGCGCAGTGGATGGGAGTGGGTGTGTCATGGATGGGTACGGATGGATGGGTACGGGTGGATGGGTGCGGGTGGATGGGTGTGGGTGGTTGGGTTCGTGGTGGATGGGTGCAAGTGGATGGGTGTGGGGGTGTGCAGTGGATGGGTGTAGGGGTGCGCGGTTGAAAATGCCGCGCGTGTATAAAATAATTCCGCGCGTGTATAGAATGCTTTGGCGCATGCATAACATAATTCTGTGTGGGCGAAAATGCTCCTGTGGCGCGGCAATAATACACCTGCGGCGTGCCAAATACACCCGCGATCACATAATTGCTTCCGCGTTGGCGGAAATGCCTCCGTGCTGACATAATCTGGGTGCCTGAATTACTGAAAAAGGCAAGGTGGACCCACAACCCACCAAGCAAAATTCATATATATGGACAAGCCTGGGAACCCTTGCTTTGCTGCGGGCTCCAGCTTGTTGGGGGGTGAAGCCCCCGAAACCCCCCCGTGTCCATGACTCTTAAGTATTTCTGAGCATTTCTAAGTATTTACATATCACTGTTAGAAGTTAGAAAAGTTAGAAACATTCAATCAAAATACATTAAAACTTCAATCTAATAATACATCTTTGTACACTATATTTGCTGTTCTCTTTGTCTCCTTTAATAATATTTTTATCCTATTCCAACTTCTTCCCCTTGAAAGTCCCATATACAATTGCCCATGTCCAAACACTGCCATTCTCAAATCTATTCCTACTTTCAAAGACTGTCCCTGTGACTTGTTAATCATCATTGCAAATGCCAACTGCACTGGAAACTGAATACGATGCAGTTTAAATGGCAGTTGATCATCATTTGTAATTATTTTGATCCATGAAAGAAATGCCATTTTTCCAGTACATGGTCCAGTTAGAATCCAAATACTCTACAGGATACATCTCTGTCTCACTGTCTCCCTTTGCAGTATCAGCACTGTGATACATACGACTCTCTCCAGGGAATTTATTCAGAAGTTCTGAATTAATCTCATCTACTTCTGAATTCCTTGGACACAGAATTGCCCGGTCTAAGAAGTCTTCATCTTGCCAATCCCTTTGGTCTCTATCCACATGGATGTCTGGATATATCTCACCAATTAGATCAGACATTTCTGGACCACAGATCATATGAGGAGGGATATCCATTGTATGATCCAAAGGTAAATCCTTTCCATGGCCTATATCCAATAGCCACTGAGCAAAGTGTTGACTGTCTGGATCATCCTGGTCCACCTGCATATTCTTTTTCAAGAAGAGTACCTTGATATGCTTCCACAGTTCTGATTTCTGGATACATTGTCCAATAATCTGTTCTTTTGAACCCTTTGGTACAACAGGCAAAGTCTGCTGGAAGTCACCTCCCCAGGCCACAGGAATCCTCCAAAGGGAAGATCCTCCTTGTCTAATAAATCTCTCAGAGTTCTGTCAACTGCCTCACATGTGAAACATGACTGCATGGGAACTTCATCCCAGATAATCAGTCGGACCTTCTTCATGAGCTCTGCTTTTTCTGAACCCTTTTTGATATGACATAGAGCATCCTTCTCACAGGGAACAGCGATTGAAAATGTGCTGTGAGAAGTGCGACCACCCTTGAGAATCATTGATGCAATTCCAGAAGATGCCACACAATGTACAATGTAGCCCTTGGCATGACATGCATGTGCCAGAGTATTCCATACAAAGGACTTGCCAGTGCCACCTGGACCATTCACAAAAAACAATTTGCCCTGCTGCTCATCCACTGCCTTCATTATAGTCTCAAAGGCAGCTCATTGTTCAGGATTACACTTTTGAAGATTGGCTTGGGCATTGGCATGTTCAATATCAACATCATAATCTGACTGCTCCCTAATGAGACAGTTGCCAAGAATCCCATCCCAAACATCAGTGCAGTTTGGCATGGTTGGATAGTGTGACAGGGACTTTCCAGAATAGTGGAGGATCTTATCAATCTCATAGAGACCAAAGTCATAAATACTGTTTGGTGATGGATTGATAATGCCATGTTTTTGCTGAAGTATGAACTTCAAATCATCACAAAGAAATACTTTAAAGTCATTCCAGAGTTCATGGGGTTGTGCAGGGGAGGTCATGGTCAAAATAATGGCAAACAACCTGCAAAGTTGAAACCCAGACTCTATGCAACTGGCTTCTGTGAGGCACATGTGCCACTGGCGGTCATCTTCAAGCAAACCACGTGCAACACAGGCTTGCTGAAATGTGGGATAAGTCTCACCCTGAAAAGTCCTGAGCTGTTCAAATGAGGTAGCACCTTTGACAACAGTGAGCAAAGTATGGAGGTGGAATCTTTCCCCACTGGCAATATTGACAAAATGAATGCGCCCTATGGAAAAACCACTTTGATGTGGCTTCCATGATTTCTTCTTGGGGACATATGTGAAATACTCAGGAAAGTCCATATATAATGTGTCCTGGGCACGCTGTCCATTATAACCAATGAGACCCTTGGCATTAGCTTCAAAATAAGCCATGAGAGTTGTCCCTGAACGCTCTGCCCTTTGTAAAGCCTCAGCAGGACCTTGATCACCATCAAAAAGTACAGTATTTTCTCCAGGAAGATGGACCCCAAGTGCCATTACTGCAGGAACATGGGTGTGGAGTTCATTGCGTATTAATCGCCAGACAGATTCATGTGCACTGACATAACGTGCATCGAGGTACTGTTGAATCTCATCTGGTGTCTTTCCAAATTCCATAGTTGTACGATCATGGCCCTTGTAGCAGTATTTATGCATGTACTTCATTGACCTATTGGTAAAGGTCAACTCTACATTGATGTGGCATTCAAAGGTGAGAATCAAAATGGGACAACATGTCTGTTGTCATATGTAAACTTGGGAGTTTGATAAACCCTTCTATTGTTGGGGCGACGGCATGTTGGATAGCCTTCCTCATTGACAATGGTAGCTTCACACCAATCCTTTGGATAGTGCTTACTTCATTCCTTATCTACCATACAGGCAGCATTTGGATGATCAGTTCCACAGGGACCGTGGGTCATGAGTTGACCTACTAAATTAAACAGTCTGGGATGTGTTTCAGGATCTGGAAAACAGGCAGAAACCATGGAGTCAACATCTTCTGGTGTCCTTGGCTTATTCTGGTCATCAAACCATATGAGGCAGTGCATGTGTGGAAGACCACGCTTTTGGAATTCAATGACATGGATGTGGGGTACTGTTCTACCAAAGATGTGGTCCTCTGTGATCATCTTGAGCAACTTAGCCGGCTTGGCAGCAAAGACCCTGGATACTAAATCAGGACGATCAGCTGGAGTCTGGCCAGGAAGCAATTAATCAGTAACCTCCTTCCACTTGGGATTGGCTGTCATGGTGATGAAGCAGCTGGCATTACCATACTTTCGTGCAATTGCAAATGAATTTTGCAAACTTTGTCTCATATCCCTTGAACTGCCAGTAAATGTAGAAGGGAGTATGACCCTCTGACCAATACTATTGGCATCTGTGTTGACATCCTCACACGTAAAGGCATCGACCACCTGGTTGTAGAGTTCTGCACGTAACCTTGGTTGATTATCCCTGAGAAATCTCAATCTGTGCTGCTCTGTTACTGCCCAGGCATTGACAATATACTGTTGGAATAGCTTTTATGCATAAAAAAGGGTCATGGCTTCATATGCTCTGGGAAATAGGCGATAGTGTTACGACCCGTTCCCGGATGTTTCAATATCCGACTTCCGATCTCCCACTTTCAATATCCGGTATCCGACTACGGAACATCATAGTTACCGTATCATCCGCGTTCTTCGTTTGTTCCACATTTGGTAATTTGTCTGTTGACAAGTATTCACTCGTTTGTTGTTGTATTCCCGTCTCGGAATATTGTCTTCCTAATATGTCTTATTGTATTTCCGTTTTAAGAACACTTCTGTTTCCGTCTTATTATGGTCTCAGTTTGTAGTACAATAACGAGTAGACTTATATTAGTTTCCACGAATTTGTACTTTACTTTAGATCTGATATCGACTTAGTTTCTTATTCCTCCTCCCGTCTTTCTGTACGCTCGATATTCGGAACTCTTCGGAACTCTGAATATCCATATCTTCCGTTGTTAGTTCACTTCCGAAATTAAGGACATTGAGCGTTTGCGTAGAGGCGCAGCACATAAGCTGAAGCCGACGTCCTGACCCTATCTACGAGTTTCCGACTTCCCGGTGACTTCCCGATAGTTCCGGAATAAGTTCCCGACATGGCACTTAACAGTATATCAGATCTCAACTCTGCGACTCGCTCATCATGGGTCCCAAACGCAAAGCTGCCGAAGGACCATCCCAACTTCAATCCCCGTTGCAACTTTACACCACCCAACCCGAAACCCCAATTCAGCCGACAACATCAGCTTCTGTCGAAGAAGTTACCGAGGAGGTTACCGAGGTAACGAAGGACACCAATGTTCCCCACACTACCGACAACGAAGCAGAAGATCAACCGGATACATCGACAAAACCCTCCAATGATCAAACTGGAATGTTGCTTTTTAACTCCATTTCCAAATTCGCTAATTACTTGAAATCCGCTGAGGATAGTAAAGAATCATCCCGCACCGGAGTCAAAGAACCCGAACAATTTACCGGCAAGGATCCGAAAAAATTGAAGAATTTCCTTCTCCAATGCCGTTTCAGTTTCCGTGATCGACCCAATGCTTTTAAATCCGACAGTCAAAAAGTCAATTTTGCGCTCTCATATCTCAAGGATACCGCTCAGGATTGGTTCGAACCCGGACTATCCAGAATATCCGACGAGACACCCGTATGGCTTGACGACTGGGATGCTTTCGTGGAAGAACTGGAAACTAATTTCGGACCTTACGATCAATCCGGCGAAGCAGAAAACGAACTAATGATGCTCAAGATGAAGGACAATCAACGAGTTTCCGATTATCTCGTCAAGTTCAATACCCTCGCCGCACGATGTGGATGGGACGATTCCACCCTCAGGCACCATTTCTATATGGGACTTCCGTCACGCCTTAAAGACGAAATCTGCAAAGATGGGAAGCCAAAAACTCTCCAACTCATGCGGATGAAAGCTCAAACATCCGATGCCCGTTATTGGGAACAAAAAGCCGAGGTTTCTCGAGAGAACCCGACGGAACGTTCTCAGAACAACAAGGCGTCGACTAGCAAGTCTTCCGGCAACAACTCAGGCAATAATACCGGCTCTGGCACTAATACTGGCAAATCAAATTCCGACCGGAAGAAAGACAAGAAATCCAACAAGGAAAAACAGTCAACTTCCGACAAACCCGACATTTCCCATTTGTTGGGTACCGACGGTAAACTAACCCTGAAGGAAAAACAACGGCGTATGGACAACGACCTCTGCCTTTTCTGCGGAAAAGGCGGACAAAAGGTTTCCGACTGTACCGTTAAATCTAGCTCTTCCAAGGCTCGCGCGGCAACTTCCACTACGACTACAACGTCTAAGGATAAACCCGCCACGGAGTCGAAAAAAGAGTAAGCAACCCTCTGGAATCTGCACGGACAGAGGGTTGCGTTGACTCTCTCCGTGTCTCTGAGGTTGTCCGTCTCAACGCGTCCGCTCTCTCTAATCCCGATTCATTATTTGTAAAACTTGTCTCTGACTTTCTTGGAAATTTAGTGTTCCGAGCTCTAATAGATTCCGGCTCCACACACTGTTTTGTAGATACCACCTTTGCCACGAAACATAATCTGAAACTCCATTCTGTTCCCGCAATTTCCTTGCGTTTGTTTGACAGCACTAGCAATACGGCAATTACTCAAGCCTGCGACATGTCTATCCGGTTCCCTTGTGGAACATCCCAGACGGTTACATTTTTCGTAACACAGTTGGACTCTAGCTGTTCGGCAGTTCTTGGATACAACTGGCTCACCCGATATAATCCGTTGATTGACTGGGTATTGGGCAGTATTACTTTCCGGACTCCCGACACTTCCGTTCCTCCTGCAGCGTCTTTTCCGGCCAACGCCTTTTCGGCATCAACGGCACCTCCGGCTTCTACCGAGACTTCCGAGCCTCCAAAAATCTCTCTCATCAACGCTTCGGCATTTGTTAGGGCGAGTAAACTGGATGGCTCGCAATGTTTTTCGATCAGCTTAAAAGTTGATGAAGCATCTGGATGTTTTGCGACTCCAGAATTATCTGAGCTAAAAGCCGATCTGGAAGGAGTTCCCGAA
Source organism: Hysterangium stoloniferum (assembly GCA_015178975.1). NCBI lineage: Eukaryota > Fungi > Basidiomycota > Agaricomycetes > Hysterangiales > Hysterangiaceae > Hysterangium > Hysterangium stoloniferum. The sequence continues at coordinate 1,500 of WHVD01000301.1, read as the reverse complement.
AAATACCATGATTTCGCGGACATTTTCAGTAAGCAAAAAGCTGACAGGCTTGCACCACATAGGCCCTACGACTTAAAAATCGATATTGAGCCCGGTTCAAACCCTCCATTAGGACCTATTTACCCATTATCCCAATCGGAACTTTCGTCTATTCGGGAGTTCCTGGATGAACATTTGTCGATAGGTTTTATCCGTCCCTCAAAGTCTCCGTATGGAGCACCCGTCCTTTTCGTCCGTAAAAAGGATGGCTCCCTTCGACTCTGTGTCAATTTCAGAGGGTTAAATTCCATCACACGGAAAGATAAGTATCCACTCCCACTCGTTACCGACTTACTCGACGCCCACGGAAAGCTGGAATTTACACAAAAATAGACCTCAAACACGCCTATCATTTGGTCCGAATTGCCGAGGGTGACGAATGGAAAACTGCTTTTCGGACTCGCTATGGATCCTTTGAATGGTTGGTTATGCCGTTCGGCCTTACCAACGCCCCTTCCGCTTTTCAACGTTTTGTTAATGATATATTTTCCGACATGCTTGACGTATGTGTTATAGTCTATTTGGATGACATTTTGGTATTTTCCGAGGATCCCGCTCTTCACGATGAACAGGTCCGTGAAGTCTTCCGAAGACTCCGTAAAAAATGGTCTTTTCGCCAACGGTAAAAAATGTTATTTCGACATGGATTCTATTGAATACTTAGGTTTCATCATCGGCCCTGATGGTCTCCGTATGGATGAAACCAAGGTTCAAGTTGTCCGTGACTGGCCCGAACCACGGAAGGTCAAGGACATTCAATCATTTTTAGGTTTCGCCAACTTTTACCGTCGTTTTATTCGGAACTACTCGGATATTACAGTACCGCTCACTCGTCTTACCCGTAAAACTCAACCATGGGTTTTTGACGATAAATGCCGCTCCGCTTTCCAGACTTTGAAAAATGCTTTCACTTCGGCCCCAATTCTTTCCCATTGGAAACCTGATTTTCCGATTATTGTGGAAACCGATGCTTCCGATTATGCAATTGCCGCGATTCTTTCCATTCAAGAGTCCGACGGTGAAATTCATCCGGTCGCATTTCTTTCTCGGACACTTTCAGTATCCAAACTCAATTACGACGTTCATGATAAGGAACTTTTGGCAATTTTTGAAGCTTTCAAACATTGGTGCCATTATCTCGAAGGTTCCGCAACTCCCGTTGACGTCGTTACCGATCACAAAAATCTCGAATATTTTTCTACCACTAAACTTTTAACCCGCCGGCAGGCCCGTTGGTCTGAATTTCTTTCCGCTTTCAACATGATTATCCGTTTCCGACCCGGACGTCTTGGTGGAAAACCAGATGCCATGACTCGACGATGGGACGTCTATCCTAAAGAGGGGGAAAGTAACTACGCTGTTGTTAATCCACATAACCTGAAACCGGTTTTTACAATGCAACAACTTTCCGCATCTATCCGAGCAACTTCCCTTTACTATCCAATTATGCGTAGCGTCATG
>WHVD01000300.1:0-60074 GCA_015178975.1 Hysterangium stoloniferum | reverse complement strand
CTCAAGTGAATTGTAGCTGAGTCCAATGAATGGGCTCTTGCCACGAGAATTTCTTTCTGAAGAGGTTGATGCCCCATTATATCTATCACTAACAACACAACGATGTGCAATTGTGGGGGAATGGGTGCCAAGTAATTATCCTCTCTGGTGGGCGTTTTGTTGTTTCTTTGCTCATTGTCAATATTGCATATAACCCGAGTGAGAAACATCCACTAGTAATTGCACTAATGTTGTTTGTGTGGTTGGGATGAGCGTGTATGCCAGGGAATAAGCTGCCAGTGGACTACTGGATCACAGAACGGGGAGGGTGCAGATGGGTGGAGGTGGGGTGGGCCGAGCTTATGTCGATCTGTGGCACTGTTGTGACAGGGGATAGGAATAATGATAATATGAAAAATATAGATAGTCTTAAATATGCAAGAAAACGATTTTAAACATTTTGCTGAAAAGATGGCATAAATGAGGTCACTCAGATCATTATGTCCATGTAAATGAAATAGCTGGACAAGCTCTACCAAGGTCCAATTGTATAAACAACGGAGGATTGAGCGTTAGCTAAATGCACATTGGCAGGAAGGAGAAGCTGGCATAATTACAACCCCATGCTGGGATGGTTCAAAAATTGGTATACTACGAGCACGTCAGGAATAAAGTGCGCGTTTCTCACCACGAAGTTGACTCACTCTTCAAGATAAACTTGAGCACCTTCGCCTCGGCTGCTGAAACATCATAGGATTGGGTATTTCTTGTCAATAAACATTCATCCGTAACAGGATCGGAGTGCTCGAAAGTCATTTTCAGGATATACTCCAGAGCCAATTGGCATGTAATAGAGAGGATCACGGCGTCTGTTATCACAGACCAGGTCGTGACGAGCATGTGCCTATCAACAAGAAAGCGCTTGATTCATGGGTTCAGCAACTGGTATGGTAATCTTCTGTTTCGAGCATCGATTCCAATGTGTGGGACTTTTTGTTTGTTTAGTGCCGTGGTTTTGCAACTGGCCTAGAGCCGCCGCAAGGCTTGCTAGATTCATCAGGGATTGAGCAAGGCATTTCCGACATTGAGAGAGACGCCATGAGTAGCTGGCTCAAAGCTGTTATTCGTCATTGAACGGAAGTCGAAATCAGCCCCGGTTATCTTTGTGGTCTGGCAATGGAACAGATCGGGAAGAAGCTACTGTACGGCAACAAGATCTCCATGTTGGTTGGGAAGTGCTTCTTCAACACACGACGTGTAGAGGAGCACCAAAGGGGGGTTGCAAGGCTCATAGACACAGAGGAGGGGGAAAAGACAAGGAATAGGCTGCTTAAAAAACAGCTAACAGTGGGGCAATTGAGCATAATTGTTAAAGAGGGGGTGGATCCCTTGAGGCATGTTCATTCTGGTAAACGCCATCCATTGCATGCTAAAATAATTTTAAAGGAGGCCATCTTACACGGGTAAAATCCGATATAGGGGGAAATGGCTTCTCATAAATACGTATACCGCCTTTATATCCGGGCTTGGCACTAGCGAAGAAGCGAACATCGGCAGAGTCATAGTAGTGCTGGCGCACGCAATTTATCTCATGGTGTTTATTGAGGATTCGCCAGCTAAAATGGTTCCCCGCAACTTCCAAGTGACGGCTATGCTGTCGCCTCGATATTCCTATCACACCTTGGTGGATACCTCTAAGCACCCTTAGACAATCGACCGGTCCGTTGGGGAATAAACTCTTCAAATTCATAAAGGATTATATAACGCTCTATCACTTGAGGGTAAATCCATACTCATAATATTTGCATGGGGAGCTGTGCTAGAATGGGGAGAAATTGGAGGCACGGTTTGGTAAAAGTATCGGAAGAAACCGAATATCATTCTCAGCTGTGTCGGCCTGAATAGGTGCCAGCTTGCCCGATCCCTGCTGCCTAAGTCCTGAGCCAGTCGACTGATCGTGTCTGAGGCATCCAGGCATCAGGCTGACAGCTTTGCATTGAATCCCACAGCAAGGGTCATACAGCCTGCCACCAGGGTCACGCAGCATGGGCAAATATTCTTGCGCGTCGCCTTTCGATAAGTTATGTTGACGAGTTCAAGGCCATTGCCAAAGTCTAAGCCTTGCCAAACACTGCACCATGATGGCCTAACAAGAAAATTCCCAACAGTCCCGTCGCAGAACCTCATTTACCCACTGTGTCTTGTCGAGACCATGCAATGTCGAGAGAAGGTGACTCAGAAAGAGATGCAACAGATGCAACAAGACAAGAGGGTACGTGCATGCCATTTACTTTGAATATTTAGAGGAAGCACAGTTGCCGCAACTGTCCATGGATGTCGACAACCCGAAGCTCTCTCGCTCGTCACTTCGACTGACGGGGATCGTCAACAGGATCCTGAACCCTGTCCTCAAACGCCAAAGCAATCAGTCCCAGCGCGATTCCAGGCGTTGTTGAGGCACCACCAAGTACGCCGTTACCACCGATGCAGTCCGTTGTAATGCCTCGACGTAGAAGTTAGCTCGCAAGGAAAACCGGGTCAGTGATTTATCGACGAGGTTCGTGGAAATAGTCATCGTTGCGGACTTTGAGGGGACAGGTTTGGGTTTGGGTTTGGGTTTGGGGAGGTTGGGAGGTTGGGAGGTTGGGAGAGTAGGAGGACGTTGTCCAAGATGGAGTCTATCTACAATGCGACGAGCGTGAGAAGAGAGAGGGCATTGAATGTGGATGGAAAGGACATGAAATAAAAGTGGAAGAGGCCGAGCTTGATTTGGGAGCTCCCAAGTTGTTGCGTCAGGTCGATGGATGCTTCATGGTTTGGCTTTGATTGGGTTGGCTACTGCTTCACTTCTTCTCCTCGTTTTATTTACCGGACCATGAAAGACGGCACAACTGACAAAATTGGACCGAGCTAGAATAGAAGAGGGGCAGCGGATGCCCAAGACTCAGCCGCTGCCCAGCGGGCTGTAGGGAAACGACTAAGGTTGCACTTCATACCATCGCATACATATATACGCGTGCGGGTGAAAAATGCGCTCGTACGATGAAAGGGAAAATATAAGCAGGTGGTCTAGTCCGATATACGATCTGGCAGTGTTCCCGCGTTTTGGGGTATGAGCATTGCCGGTTTTTGTCACAGCAACATTGTTCCTGTCGTCTCAAAATTATTCGGTTAACAGAGTACTAGTTCAGCCCCCAAAATCAGCCCATTTATTGTTTTATGGCCCTTCCAGGCTAATACGGGGGTCTGAATTATTCATGGACAAAACTAAGAGTATTTATCTTTATTGTTTTAGATGTAATGAAACCATGTCGGCCGATACCCTACACAACCGCTATTTGGCCAAAGACACAAAAAGACCAGACGATTGAGAAACGAAGCATCAATTTAGGTCACGTGTCATCGGTATCGCCTTTTTTTTAGCGTTGGAAGGATGCTTCTTAATGGCGCAGAATCTGACATGGGTGCCCTTGGGACCCATGATAGGGAAGTCGCTAATGCTAAGTGTCAGTCATGGGAGGCCGTGGGCTGTGGTACGTGACTCGTGTCTCAGACGTCTCGGTGATCAAATTCTTTATTTGCCCCTGCTTTTTGAATTGTGGTTTTAATGTGGAGACATCGACTCTATTTTTAGCTTGGCTTCTTTCTCCACAACCAGTGATCACACGGGTCACAATCACACGAGGCTTGGAGCGCCCATCAAATGGTGGAGGATCGCCAGGAGGGCTGAAACAGCCAAAATACATGGCGCAAGTATGATGACGAGAAACATGCATTGGTGTTTATATCTGGGAGGCCGAGTAACTTCGTTGACTACCTAACTTCCTTCATTCTTGACTGGTGTAGTCGTAGGGTCTATGGCATCGGTAGTGTATTGACCTGGTATAGATTAAACCTGTGACACGACATCAGGTGGGGCTAAATATGGGCGGACGTTGCATGCGATCAAATAGCATGGTGGGGGGCCATCCCGGCGGAAACCCTTCGATATATTAACTGATACATTAAAAAATTATATTCCTAGTCAAACATGTACTCGATTATTATTGGGTAGCTTCAACCCATCCGCGGATTTGTTGGGTATACGCGCTTTTCAAATAGTGGTGCGATAGCTGTCAAGAAGATGAATTCTATGTGAAAGACGTTGAAATTGCCTGTAAGCAGGTGCGAAGAATCGATCGATGGGTTTTCCTTCATTGTGGGCTTTCATTGGGTTCATTAATGCGTCCCTTTGCTTCGTTTCCTTAATAGGATAATCAAACAGCGCATGAACAGTCTCTTGTTTATAGTCGAGGTCAAGATGAACGCAAAAATAAAAAATACGAAAAGTCTGTACAAGAACGTAAAAATAACCCGTTATCCACCATTTCCAATTCCCGCTGTACTTACCACTGTAACTTTTCGGCGGCCTAATGCCACCCCTGTGCCATTGCCCTCCGTCCTATCATCTCTTCTGGGAACCGAAAACATCCACCTTGTATGCCCATATGACGACTCTTAGTGGGTAGGAAGGCGTATGGTCAGGAGACGAGGTGGAACTGCGAGTCATGTTCCCCATTTAGGCTGCTGGAAAATAAACCACGCTCTACTTCGATCATACAAGGCATGATAAATTAAGTTTTACAGCTCACATGGATTACTCGTCCCCATGGATCACGCTGGTAAGAACTCCCAAGGCTGTGTCTTTCACCACCTTGTGATGAATAATCCACCCAATTGATATGAAAAGCGCGTATACCCAACAAATCCGAGGATGGGTTGAAGCTACCCAATAATAAGCGAGTACATTTTTGACTAGGAATATAATTTTTTAATGTATCAGTTAATATATCGAAGGGCTTCCGCCGGGATCGCCCACAACCATGACATTTGATCGCATGCAACGTTCGCCAATCTTTAGCCGCACCTGATGTCGTGTCACAGGTTTAATGTATACCAAGTCAATGCACTACCGAGGCCATAGACCCTACGACTACGCCAGTGAAGAAGGAAGGAAGGAAGGTAATCAACGAATTTACTCGGCCTTCCAGATATAAACACCAATACATGTCTCTCGTCTTTATACTTGAGACATGTATTTCGGCTGTTTCGAACCCAAGCTAAAAGCAGAGACGATGTTTCCATTCCATATTAAAACCACAATTCAAAAAGTAGGGGTAAATACAGAATTTGATCCCCGAGACGTCCGAAAATCGGCTCAAATACCATACACGAGTCACGTACCACAGCCCACGGCCTCCCATGACCGACACTGAGCATTAGCGACTTGCCTATCATGGGTCCCCAGGGCACCCATGTCAGATTAAGCGCCGTTAAGAAGCATCATTCCAACGCTTAAAACAGGCGAGACCGATGCTTCGTTTCTCAACCGTCTGGTCTTTGGCCAAATAGAGGTTGTGTAGGGTATCGGCCGATATGGTTTCATTACATCTAAAACAATAAAGATAAATACTCTTATTTTTGTCCATAAATAATTCAGAACTATTGTCATTCCGCTGACGTCAAAATGAAAAAATGAAAAAGTTTACTGATTTGTACTTTGACTACGCTCAGTGGGCTGATGCCTGATTTAACCCATGTACACCCAACTTATCATGTCAGATGGTGATTCACTGACTGACATATTGATTGGTACAAGTACTTCATTACAAGCTTATGAAGCCATTGTAGTTTGTGCATTGACAGTAAGCCAACCAACCCATACTACTTTTTAATAGAAAGGAAATGGAAATTTATAGCTTGACCTATCTTAAGAAAACACGTCAGGTTGTGCGGGACACTCAATAATCATTATTCATTGGTTAAATAAATATCTATATGCTTCCTAATGCAATCGATGATATGTTTGGTGCTATATTATCGCTCATTGGTACAACCTCGTTCCTTACCACCACAGGTGTATTCTGCACTACCACCGAATCCAAGCACTTGAATAAAATCATCACTTCTACAACGACGATGAAGCCCCTCGGTTTCACCAAACCCCTCGTCGTCCTAAGCGATATCACTCCCATCAATGTTCCTGTGTCTGTTGATGACACAGTTGAACTTCATGCTATCCATGGTTCCCAGCATTATTTCCATTGCCACTTGGATATTCATAGGCAGCATCTCAAACGCTCAGTACGTGTCTCTACCCTTCTTTCTCCCATTGCCACCTCCTCCACCATACTTGCATTACTGCCACAGCGCCGATGTCAACACCGCCTCGCAAAGATTTTTATCAGTCATCCTTCACCACTATGTCTCAGGTACCCAGTTCAAGGTGTTGGATATACTGACCAATATGTCTATATCACTTGGCTACCAGCTCCTGGTTTTCAACAGGCGTTTCAGTCCCTTCTTGGCTGCTGTCACAGGATTTAAGCTATTCACACACTCAAGTTGAACCTGGAGCAGGCTGCAGGATTATTCGGTTGGCTTCCCGTGAGTGACATGAAACGCTCCTTGGATTTGGTTTGTTACAGTGATGTATGAGTCGCGGTGGCTCTTATTTGTCGCCTGCTATGTTGTCACTTACCGGTTGCACTCCCGTTAGACTGCATCCATTATAAAAAGACAGCCTTGTGACAGTGTTGATGAGCAAGCCATTAAGAGGCAGACCCAGGTGCGTCGCGCACTTGCGACGCATGCTGCATGTACAGATCAAGGAGACGATCTGTTGTGAGCTCAAGCAACGGTGAGTGTTATGTGCAGCGACGAATAGTTACATATATACTTGAAAATGATTTTCTACACATGCTGTGGTGATTGGCAGTGCCTGTATTGCCTTGATACACATCGCTGTTGTATTCACGCTGCTCGGCGCGATCGTGTATTTGGCATACTCTCGTCTTCAAAACCCGCACGTCAAGGACGCCGACGCGGCTGATCACGCACCCGCTGCGGATCACGGTAACCTCAAGGGCGCCCACCCGCTGTGGATGACGGTAACAGCGAGGGCATCGACGCCGCTGATAATGCACCCGCTGTGGATGGTGGTCACGTCGTGGGCACCGACGCGGCTGATCACGCACTCGCTGTGGATGACGGTAAAATCAAGGGCACCAATGCGGCTGACCGCCCACCCGCTGTGGATGACCGTAGCCTTGGGGGCACCGAGACAGATCCCGACTCTACCCCATGTATCTCATGGGAAGACAAGGGAAAGGGAGTCAACCTTAGAGAGTATGGCCCCCTCATGCCGGATGGATCGCTGTTCACGGGATCATTCGCCCAGCGCATTGGGCAAGGCCGTCATTTGATTAATGCCATCTGACCTCCTTTGAGTAGGACCCAATGCAGGGACGTTCCATCCCCACATCATTCCCAAGGCGAATACCATCTTCCGCCCCTAGTCACAAACTGCTGGTCATCATATTGTGCATGTGGATGATGGGAACATCAAAAGCACCGATGAACATCCGGACTATACCCCACGCATCTCGTAGGAAGACAAGGTGAAGGGGGTCGATCTTGGATAGTATGGCCCCCTCAGGCTGGGTGGATCGCTGTTGACGGGATCATTCGCCCAGCGCATTGTGCAAGGTTTTTCCAACATCGTTTAATTGATGTCATCAGATGGTTACTGGACTTAATTTGAGCAGGACGCAACGATGAGACGTTCCATCCCCACATCAGTCCCAAAATAAATACCACCATCCACCCCAAGTCACAAACTGTTATTGATGATGGATCTGAGTATACGGTCCCGGGTTCGCGTCGGTTATTTTTACTTTTCATCATCTATTACTCAACTATCCTACTATTTACAGAATTTTACTTCATGGGCGACGACGATGAAGCCACTGATCAGAAAGTGTTGGCCGGTACGAGCACGCAGACAGACCTGTCTCCAGCATTTGGTTCGTACACTTCATTCCTTTGCGCGGATCTATAAAAACTAATACAAATCAGCGATACTTTCAGATATTCCTGTGACAGCGTTGCTCCCGGTTGTCCCATTCGTTCACCATGTTGTGTCTTGCCAACTCAACCCCCGACACGGTAACGCTAGCGCTACCACCACCGCAATGGACAGTGAGGGGATCTATAATAAGGGATCCGGACAAGGTAGTGACTCCTTCATCCTAATGTGGTATTGGGGGAATTAGTATTTTGTGCAAATATAGAAGTCTATGCAGAGACGTCGTATAGGGGCATCTAGGGGGAGGGGGTTCATCATCTAGTACTCAGTACGTTACACCACTTGTTTCTCTCATACAGCCTTAATTTACATTAAATTCAGGATCTGCCCTCACACGACGGCGCTTTCCGGACGAGCTTATGAGTAGCCCGGATCCTGTGCCGAGGACAAAGTCTTCACCTCCTGACTTCCCTGAATTCAAATATCAAGAAATACCTCGTTAGTTGTGACTTATTTTAATACCACAAGAAACACAAAACTGACCACCGCGGATGCAACCCCTAAAGTAACACCAAGCCCAAGGTCTCCAGCCGATGGCCATCCCAGACGTCCTTACCGGGACGAAGCCAAATCCGACGGGTCGTCCGCATCAATGCCCAACCCTAAGAATCAGAACCAGTATGAAGGACATGGTGATGGTTCCCATGTCTCAAAAAGTCCGTCCTCCGGGACGGGAACGTCTTCAGATTGCAGGTGAGTCCCGTCGGCTATATTTCTTACACCAACTAACATTGACTTCTTAGAAGGCCAAAGCGTTTCAAACATAAGTCGTTAACACCTCAACCCCACTACGCGCGAAAGAGAAAGGCGAGACAAGACAAGCTTTTAATAACAGAGGAGAACCCCCAACACGGTTAGACAAGTACGATTCGTTTCATGAATTTTGGCGATTATACTCACCTGTTATCATCTAAGAAAGTGGCGGATGCCTCAGTGCGACAGCACTTGTACCTGACCTTGGGTGGCAACAGGTCGGAAAGCCAGTCCCGCATGTCCAACAATCCACCGCAACGTTCGGCAAAGACACTTGGCGGACCTCTAGCTGCTCAGATAGAACCATTGCTTCCGGGTCCGCCACCACCAAAATGTAACCGACGGCGGAAAAAGAAGTAAGCGGATTAAGCAGCGGACGAGAAGTATTGGCAGAGGCCAGTCAGACTTCTTTCTTTTCCAGTTCTCCTTCTTCTTCTTTCTTTGGATATTTCTACTTCTTTCTTTTCATCCATTTCTCTGGTTCATGAACTAGGGGGGTCACTCGGTTGGTTCTGGCTCATATCTTTGAGAACGGGGTGCTTGTTTTATCATCTTTCTCGATATTTTAACCCATTCATTATCGTTCAGCTGTGTCTGTTTTGTCACTATTGTGTCTTCGGGGTTTCCCAGGCCGAATACATGTTGTGCAAGCACTTGAGACACCATTGAGGTGCTGCGTGGTGGATAATTAAATGTACGTCCATCTCTTAAACCGTGGTAGTCCTTTCTAACGTTATCTTCCCTCTTTCTTCGCCTTTCAGCAGCTTGGTGCAACGGGGCATCCACGCAAGGCCTTCCTTGCAATTCCTGACTGCTGAAGTACGTGGCATTTTCATTTGCTTTGGTCTCGTCTAACGCATTTTTTTCAGTACCGTAACCGGGGAACGACTGCCTCAGCACCCACCCCCGGTAATTTGACATACAACTGAGCCAACTCAAGATTGGATGGTGGACCTTCCGGTTCAAAATTAACACCCAGTGAGTTGTCTATTATCCTATATATCGCGTAAGTTGGAGACTAACGCCACTATAGACCTATATATTTGTTTGTAGCACGTCAACATCGGGTTACTAAGTCCGATTTAATTGGACCTTCCTAGCTTCGACCCCGGCCTCCCGCGACAACTCTGTTAGCGGCCTACCTCGGACTGTATCAGCTGGTATGGGTAAAATCTGTCGAATAGCGGCCCTGTAACGATGTAACTTTAAGTTGCTCTCTCGCTCCGGTACAGTTACTTTTTCGTACTGAGCTCATCCGATCTTCAACGGTCCCAACTAACGGTTTAGTTATCCATCGCCAGCACCCCCCCCTCTGTGTCAGTATCATAGTGTAGCATGGTTATCAATCCTACCGAAACTCTGGTAAGCTTCCGTTAATGATAAACCTTTTGAGACTGCGTTATGACATCTCGTTTAGATGACACATACGTAATCTTTACATCCAGCGATGTTCCCGAAGTTAACGAGTTGAACCAAGGCGCGTTTCACCAATGTCCAAACCAAATATTTTCATTCTTCTTGTTGACTTTCTCTGATTGCATCATTTTTTATTCTGTTTCTTTGGGTCTTAGTTCCGATTACTTGCCACCTGCTCTGCTGTCGACTGCTATCAAGCTTATCGTGCTTGAAACATAAAATGTACTATATGTAATTTGCGAGAGGATAACCCAATCCCTGCTCTACATGACTTCCTGGACCTTTCTGACAGGATTGTCTATATGCCTGGGGAGGAGTGTTTGGCAAGGGGCTTGAACGATTTGATGGACGAAGTCCATTCACTCCTATGTCTGCTTGCGACTCCATTTATTGGGGTCTCGACAAGTTATAACACAAACTACTTATCCGTCTTGAAGACGCACGGACTGGGGTGTGACTAGACTGTTCCATACAACTAATGTATTTTACTTATTACCTAAATGATGTTAGATCTAGCTCAAGATTCTTCTGAGAGTAACACAAAGTATGATATCCCAAGGATGGCCTCCTCAGTCCTCCAAGTTCTCAACAACGATTTAAGAAAGAGCTTGTTGCTCCTATAACTTCAAGGATTGATTGCCTTCTTGCACTTGTTTCCAACAGCACACTTAGATAGTCAACCATTGGGGAATAAATGCAAAAGAAATATTATATGATGATCTATGACTCAAAAAAATGAATACATACCCAAAAGGTCTGCATGGAGAACTGGCCTGCTATGTGGAGAAAGTTGAAGTGGGGCTAGGTAGAAGTGTTGGAAAAATCCGAAAATCCTGATCAGGTACCCGATCGCTATTCAATCGTTCAAGTTTTGAGCCAGTGGACTGATCACCTCTGGTGTACCCATGCATCAGGCTGAGGCCACTTTGCATGCAATCCCAGAGAAAGGATCACAGAGCCTGCCACCAGGGTCATGAAGCACTATGAAGCCTGTGCAGATGTCTGTCACTTTATATCTGTGCAGATGCTGGCACCTGGAACCCTGCAGTTCCCTACAGACAAGGCAGTCACAGAACCGTAGGATGTTCGTGTTAGTTGACACATTGAATGCAAGCTATTGAAACTGACTGGCATTTTTTCTGTAATTCTGTAGTTACCCAAGTCTTATCGTGCATTGTCTTCAATAAGGTATGTTGACGAGTTGAGGGCATGCCCAAAGCCTAAGCCATGCTAAACACTGCAGCTTTATGGCTGAGAAATAGTATTGTGATGTTTCTGAAGACATCTTCCTTGATCTTTCTTATGGCCAAACTAAATAATCTTGGGTGATTGCCCAACATATCCAACAGTGCCGACACAGCCATACGTACAAGCTCATGGGATACATTGGTTTTCCTAATATTCCTAGCATTTCTATCAGAAGAGCATCAAGGAAGGTTTCTAGTTTACTGCCATGGTGGCAGACATCCACAAAACACCCAGAGAAGGAGAAAAGAAAGCAGGAAGGCGGAAGCATACCCTTCAACTCAAATATCCAAAGGTCCTGTTGCAGTCACAGCATTTACTCATAGTTACTAACATCCCAGAAGCTCTGTCATTTGACTACCGTGTCTCGTCAAAACTCATGTAAAGTCCATAGAAGGAGCATGAGAAAGAGATGCAAGATGCAACAGATGCAACAAGACAAGAAAGTACAGCCATGCCATTTACCTTGAATATCCAGAGGATGCATCACAGTTTCCACAACCGCCCATGGATGTTGAGAACCAGAAGCTCTCTCACTTGCCATTTTTAATGAACCTGATTGTATACCTATGAAACAGGATCCTGCACCCTATCCTGAAATACCAAAGCAATAAGCCCCATCAACATTGGGGGTGTTGGACACGCTGCTACCACATATTAATGCTGTTACAACTAATGCAGCCTGTTTTAATGCCTGGTATACTTGCAGTTTTTAGTCCGACAAGTCTCAGCCCCATTTCACCACTGCAATATTTAAATTATCTTTGGGTTATAGGCCCCAACCCTATTTATCACTGATACTGAATTTTAGTTAACCAGTTCAGTCTGTATATTGATTATGGTTACTTTCAAGAAAATTAAAGATTATGAAATTAGCACTGGAAGTATTTATCAAGTCTTCCCCACCAGTGAGAAGAGATTACTATGTTATATATAGTCCGAATATGAAGACCATACTCGAATCACTAAATCCTTGGAAACTCGTTACTTACTTCCCATTATGTGCAGATTCAGGAGCCCCCAAACCAGAGGAGTTGAAAACTGCATCCAACCATTCCACTGCATATTGCACCATTTGGTAGACATTCCTGTTTTAACATTGCATCAAGTAGATTATGCCGAAGCTGGGAAAAGTCGGGCCTTGTGTCGCCAGATATATTATGAGTATAACATGGCTGTCATTTCAAGGTAATGTCTATGAACTTACCGGCTCAGGTTCATTTTCAACTCTCTCACCATTGTCATCAAGATGGAATTCATTTGGATCAGGTGAGTTGCATTTATGATTATGATGTGTTCCATCTCCAAACTGCTCTGGGAGTTGGAGCCTTGCTTGGATCTCTTCAGAATTGAGGGATATGTCGTGGGATATATATGGCATGCCATTGATTGTGCGAGTAATCTTTACTCGGGATGGATCTGTAAAGCCAGCCTCACTTCCTATTCTTTTTTGTTCCAAATATCTGTGCAGTTGTTTTTTTACCTCTGAAGAAAACATGGAGAGTCGAAATTAATGGCAAGGACAAGTGTGGGCGATAAAAACAGGGCCTTCCATACAAGGCAACATTTAGTTTGTAAGCACACTGTTCATACTTCTGACTCTCAATATCAATATCACAGGATCTAAATGAAGAATGGTACATATATTCCTGTTAATTCACTTGTTGCTCTATATGTTTACACCTCAATAGCAATTTACATACTTTTCACATAATGAGGAAGGTGTCATCAGACTTAGGCAGAAGGATTTGGAATGATTTCAGCCAGGGTTTTGGTTCAATGATATTCTCATGGATTTTGGACTTGAGTAAGAGTATCGAAAACTCTCCATGTGCACAGCCAGCTGAATTTTCTCGCATGAAATCAAAGTGTTTTCATGAAAAGGCATCTTGTTTCCCATTTGGGCCACCTAAAAGTGTGGACGTTCTCTACATTCTTCTATTCATTCCTTGGTAAAATATTGCAATCTGAAATTGCTCACTGGACGAAAGAGACTGATATTTTCAAGTTCAATTTCATCATTATCCCTGTCCACCTTGAGAATCACTGGATGGCCATTGTTATTGTCAACCCTGTGTGAGAGGTATGGCAAAATATGCTCAGGAAATATAGTCTGGATGAGCCCATACTATATTTCCATTATTATTTGTTCTTTCTCTCTATTTTATTATACACTTATATTTAGTTCAACAACCTATGTATGCAGTACATCGACTGTTGTGGGGGCATACACGCCAGACTTATGTATTCTAGTGCCCGTAATTAGAACTCAGACACTTTTTTACCCTGCAACCACAACTTACCCAGACACCCAGTTAGTGTCCTGTAAGCTGTGATTGGGGTATCATCTTGACCATCACAGACGGGCTTTAACTATCCACACAATCAGAGTTTCGAACTGCACCAGTCAAAACTCCATCTATATCTCAATCCACATGGACCACATCCACGCTACTCTACTATTTGACTCTCTTGTTACTCTTTTCTACACTTGAGCAGTCATTTGGAATTGCACTTAACAGTCGATTCCCTTTATTCATTTTAGCTCTCTACTTGACTTTAGATAGCTACTTCACTCAATCATATTGAACTAAGTAGTCAATACCCGTTCAGTCTGTATTAGACTTAGACAGTAAATACATCTATGTATCATACCTAAACAGTTGATATTCTTTGTATATAGCACGGTTAGAACTTCCACCACTCTTCACAGTGGTGATCCGGGCCAGACCGCTCTTTCCCTATGAAGAAAATGTTACTCTACAACTATTAATTTCTAAGCATGTAAATGACCACTGGCAAGAACCAAACACCAAGATCTTCAACAACCCCGAGTAGTTCAAAACCTCATCAAAGACCTGCAAGTCTGGAACCACCCCCATAACATCACCATGAGGAAGTCTTCGTTGACTTTTCAAAAACCATTTCCTCCTGGGAGTTCCCTGGAGCAGCCGCTGGACCGTCAATAGATACTCCCCCAGATCCACATGAAAAATGTCCATCAACCAGGCAGTCGAGCACTCCTGGAGCTAATGCCAAGCCTGCACACTCAAACCCGTTCTCTCATTCCCGCCAAGGCAGGTCATCCTCAAGCAGTTCTTTGGGGGTCATATGGTTCACGCTAAGCCTATCGATTTGCAATGGGACATGTACTACGCTGATTGAATCTCTGTGGATCAGATTACTCCCTTCATGGAGGAGTACAATATGGATTACCCTTCTTTACCAGTGACTGTAGCAGTCTGGTTAGGTCATTATCAGGCCATCTTATCGGCGCAGGACTTATTCATGTGACCAGGAACCCTTGAGGATCTGACCCGCTCGATTCCCGAATGGTCGAGTGAGATTACTTCTGTTATGGAAGGAGGAAGGTCGATTTTCAAGCAGGAAGTGTTCTCTTTATTCCTCGAAGCGCTCCATGCACACCATGATGTGTTGCAAATCCTTCACGTCCTACTCTGTGGGGATCACGTCGTGCCCAAGGTTGACTACCAGTATATATATATATCTGAATGTTGGAGGAATCTCTTAACGGAGTCACTGTTATGACCGGACAATCCCGCCAGACTCCGGGCACTAACCCATACACCCCCACGCCCTACACGCACCAAATGTCTGTTTATAGGATTTCCCGCCTGGACTCCATATGTCAAGACTTGTTACATTCGACCTCATTACGACACATCAGTCACCGGACTTCCCCCAGACTCCATCTCTGTCTATGTCCATCTTCGTCCCACGCATCAGTCACTGGACCCCACTCAGAATCCCATCACCACTCTAATCGAGCCCCATGCCCATTTTAGTCAAATGACCTGTCACAATTTGGACTCCACTCCCACTCCGTTTCCCATTATGGGTTATGCTTTGTCACGATTTGGACTCCGCTCTGTTCCGTCCTGTTCCTAACACCAAACTTGGTGTTTACTATTCCCATTTTATGTCTTGTTAGTTTTCGTTTTGTCATCACTGGATTTGGTATGTCATTCACTCCACGGTCTATTTAAACTGGCAGATGTTGTACATACAATCCAATGAGAAAATTAGCTTAGATTCCCCCCAGTAATCTACTCCATTTTCCGCTCTAAACCCTTGCTTGATTCACACCACTCACACTAGTCAGAGCCCATGGGCTCCGGCACATCTATCTCTCCCAACTATCTCGACTCACGACCCACGACCTCTGACCTATGACCTATGACCCACAAACCCCACCTGGGCTCCCTGGGATTCCCGTCCGCCTGTTCGAAATTGGACAACACGATCTAGTGAGGGTGCAGCCTATAAGCTGAACCCAAGTCCTACCAGATATCCTGTGGGTTTCTCCGGAGACCCACCCTGTGTGTGTATCCTAACAGTCACATGAAATACATCGTTCATGTACTTTACTCTAAGGGGCCAGTTGAGGCGAAATCACAGGAGACTCGATAAAATGGTTTTGGAAGGCTTTACCATTATAATAACTTGATTCAAGTGCCCAATTCGCCCATCTCCACAACTAGTTTGTTTGTTTGTCACCTAAATGGGTCTCCTGACACTCATTTCCTTCATTCACTCAATCTTCGTCCTGTTATTTTGCAAGACTTCCCGTTGGATATGAGGATGCAAGTTGCAGACCGTCTTCAGGAAAAGGGGATGGAAATCTGCACTCCCTTCCACGAGCCTCAGCCGCATCGGCCTTTGAATATGATCGAAATTGAGAGAGAAATCGCGAAGGAACCCAGCCCTGCACCCCTCCAGGGGATTCATCGCTCTCGCGTCGCATTCGAATGAATCCCAGATAATCCTAACTTCAGTGATGAACAACCCACGACTAGGAATTGATCAGTCGCCAACAGGGGTCGACCGACCTTCTCTACTGCATTCACTGAGGGTATAGTTGGTCAGGTTGCTGGTCGAGGATCGCTGAATCCAGATGATCCCCACCATTCCCTGCCGATCTCCTTGAATCCCTTTCTGCCACCAGGAGGACCCCCTAGCAGTTCATCCGGGAGCTCTAGTAGTTCAGACTATGGAGGGAATTCGGGACGTGGGGGGTGTCATGGTGGAGTACCTAACTCTCCCTTTTGAACTCCAATGCAGCCTTGAGCCAGCACAGCTATCGATGACTTACCTAAGGATAAAAAGATCTTTATTAACACCAATGACATCAAGATAAAATGGACTGACCTTCCTGAATATGATGGAACTCAATCCAAAGCCTCGGACTACATCATGGATATCAAGAGTCTCTCAGAGATCTCAGACTCCATGAGCATGTTGTTAGGAGTCGCTCTTCCAAGACAACTCACCGGCAATGCCAAGATCTGGTGGAGCACTCTGGACCATGAACATCGCACTGAATTCAGTCGATCTCACAGATCGTTCCTTTGGGGTATTGTAGAGGGATTACTCAGAACTCATTGGCGCGAATCCTTAGCCTTAGAATGGGAAGCCATGAAATTTCAACAAGCTGGCCATGATCGTGAGACACCTGTTCAATATATTCAACAGAAAATTAAGCTTTATTAATTCTTGTATGGGTTCCACCAAAATTGAAAGGACGAAACGTGCAGACTCATCCTCACACTGCCTACAGAATGGCTTTACCTTCTACAAGGACAACCCATTGACGACATAATGAGCTTACAGGCTTATGCTAACAATCTACAAGAGGCTCTGATTAATGCTTGGGTCCAAACACATCGAGAGCGTTATCAGTTTCAGAAGCCCAGAGTCATGATCGCTGAACAGGAAGAATCAGATCCCTGGCATGAAGAAGAGCACTCTAGGGGAATCAACTCCACTACTCGAGGCCACATCCTTCTCAGCAAAGCTGAAGATAAAACCACCCCTAGGAGATCCAACATGAAACAGGGTAAGAAACACGGCAAGTTCTTTTTCAAATGAAGCAACAAGAAAAGTGTCGCTAAACCCCCAAAGGAGTGCTGGATTTGCAAGAGCTTAGAGCATTTTAAGATTGACTGCCCTCACATTGGTAGGATGTCACACTATGTCTCTATTAACAAATGCTCCGCACAGAACCCGACTGAGGAAGTGGAGGATGAGAGGGCTTATGAAATGGTTTATGGATTAAGCATACAGGGACAAGTACATAACATTGATGAGGAATCGATTTTCATTTCTGTCTACCTTCCTCAATCAGAGGATGATGTTGTTTTAGATGGGAGTTCATCCCCAAATGAGAACGAAGCATCGCAAGTCTATGTTTCTATATCAGACTGTGATTTCCTTGAGAAAGGAGACTGGCTGGATGCTCATCGTCAGAACCAGAAAGGTCTGACTGAGACAGGAGCCTTATTGCAATCTAAACCTCCTACCATTGAGGAAGTCGTCAATGAGGAAGTATTTGCAAACCAATCTAAAGAAATAAGTCAGACCTATGTTATAGAAGACCCCTCCAAGTTAGAGGGATCGGAGGAGGAGAACTTCCCCTTCGACCCAGGGCAGTTACCCAACCTAATTCCTTGTGAGGAATCGGATTCTGAAGCAGACGACTTTGTTCCGAACATACCTAATGGTATATATGTCAGGAGGAATGTCAAACTGGAAAGCAAAAGACCCAGGGTCCAATACCCTCGATCCAGTCAGCTTATGAAAGAGGATTCGACTATAATCTACTGCAGAAGGGATCCCCCTGGTGGATACTCCAGTATTGGGATTTCAGCATTACACATCTATGGATGTGTAGGGGACTCAGAAGCCACTAATCCTATTAAAATCAGGTTGGACGCCGGAGCCGATCTTTCCTTAATTTTGGAGGATTTTCATCAGGAACTAGTGGACCACCCCAAGCTCAAGCAAGGACTCAAATTATGCCTTGTACAACTTACTGGTAATGCTAAGGTCCTAGGATACGTCAATATCCCCATTTACCTTGAAGACAACACCGGTATGCTCCTTAAATTTACTGCTGAAATGTACATTGTCCGAGGCATGACTGTCCCGATTCTTCTCGGAGAGGACTTTCACGTGAACTATGAGATCGGAACACTACGAGACCAGCCGTTGGGCTCTAGATTGATTCTGCCAGGGAGGACGGGGTCTATCCCAGCCAGTTCCTCCAAGGAGCCACAGCCTTTAGCCTCCTCGATTAGCAAGATCCCCCTTGAGGAACTAGCCAATGACTCATCTGAATTGACTTCCAAACCAGACAAAGGGGTGCATACTGAAAGAATCGCATGGGCCCTACAGGATTGTACTATAGAGCCAGAATCAGCTCAACTAGTACCAGTTTTTGTTGGGGATCTTATTGGTGACCAATGGATAGTTGAGGGAATCATGATGCAGAATGACGATGGAAGTATACTGGCCACTCCCACTACTGCTATCTCTAGGGAATGCACTGTGATATCTCTTGTTAACCCCTCTCTGACACCAAGAATCATTAGATGAAGGGAAACTGTTGGATTAATTCATGATGCGAACGAATGGGCCCAGACACCTAGATCTTCAACTGAGAAAGCATCAATGCAGTCAATGGCAACCAAGATTGCTCACCTCATGGAGAGCCTATCGAGATAGAAGAGGAGCATGTCCTTAATCCTCGACCCTCCAGACAGCCCCCAGAACGGGAAATCGCAGACAATTTCGACCCAGCAGGCCCTAAAATGTCAGAAGTTGCCACCATGGAAACATTTCAAGCGGAGGACCTACATAAGTTGGTTAACTTAGGACCTGACATTCCTGCCAACGTCTCCTCCCGCCTAGAGTCAGTACTGACTAAGAATGTCCAAGCCTTTGGAGTAGATGGACATTTAGGACAAGTAGATGCCAAAGTCAATGTCCCATTGAAAGAAGGTGCACAACCTGTTTCAATGTCAATGTTTCCAACTTCCCCAGCCAATAGGAAGGTCATTGATGAACAAATGGATACTTGGTTTTAACAGGGAGTAAGTGAACTGTCCAAAGGTCCTTGGGGGGCACCAGCCTTTGTCATCTATCGTAATGGGAAATCAAGAGTGGTGATTGACTATAGGAAGTTGAATAACCTAACAATTCCCGACGAATTCCCATTGCCACGCCAGTCCAAAATCATGCAAGCACTTTCAGGATCCAACATCCTATCTTCCTTTGACGCATTAGCCGGCTTTACCCAACTTGAAATGTTAGAAGAAGATAAGCCAAAGACCACTTTCAAATCCCATTGAGGACTGTGGCAATTCAGGCGAATGCCCTTTGGATGTCGTAATGGACCCTCTATATTCCAGAGAGTTATGCAAACTGTACTTGCACCTTACCTATGGATATTCTCTCTAGTTTATATTGACGACATCATGATATTTTCTAAGACATAGGACAATCATTTAGAGCATCTAGATCGGGTTTTACAAGCCATAATTGCAGCAGGAATCACTCTCTTGCCCAAAAAATGCTATGTTGGGTATAACTAGATTCTATTACTACGTCATAAGGTGTCTAGACTTGGTTTTTCAACCCACCAAGAGAAGGTCACTGCCATACTGGAACTAGCTACACCTTCCAAGATAGCAGATCTTCAACGCTTCCTAGGGATGGTTCTGTACTTTTCAGCTTACATACACATTTTATTCCTGGACGGTTGCTCCGCTTTAACCTCTTGAAGAAAGGAGTCCGTTGGACTTGGGATTCAGAACATGCCCAAGCTTTTGAAGACATCAAGGTTGCTTTGAGCTCTGCTCCAGTACTCGGACACCCCATGAGTGGCATGCCTTATCAGCTATACACGGATGCTTTGGACTTCACACTGGGATGTTGTCTTCAACAAATACAGAAAATGATGCTCAGGGATCTAAAGGATACTAAAATCTATGCCCAAGCAAGATCAGCCTTCGATCAATCTCGAGATGTGCCCATTTTCGTTACTCGTTATAAAACCAAGGAGTTGGAATTCACTTGGGCAGGTTCCTGGGCCTCAGATTTTGATGACACCAGTGTCACTGTTGAGCATGTCATTGCATATTGGAGCTGCATGCTCAAGAAAGCGGAATGTAATTACTCAGCCACGGAGTGAGAAGTGTTAGCTGCTAAAGAGGGACTAGTCCATTTCCAGCCCTTTATCAAGGGAGAACATATCCTTTTGATCACTGACCATGCAGGGTTACAATGGGCCAGATATTACAAGAATACCAATCATCAACTGGCCACATGGGGGGGGTATACACTGCATACCCCAGTCTGGAAATCTTACATTGAGTGGGACGGATACACAGCAATGTCGACCCACTATCTAGACTTCCTCGAGTACCTGACTGTGCTAGTCCCACAAGAGATGACCTCTTACCAATCATAGTGGATTCTCACAACCAGAATGACAATGAGACATTATGGGAGAACAAACCAGCGGAAAAGGCCATCTTCCTCACTCACCATAAGTTAGTCGAAGCAGTGGGGACGATGGAAGAGGTCCCCCAAATGAAATGGGATTTACACAACCTCCCCAGAAATGATGAAATTGACAAAGTGAACTTTAATATCTCAAACCCCCAATTGCTTATAGAAATCAATGAGAATTATGTCAAGGAACTTCACAATGGATATCAGAAAGGTCCCACCTTCAGAAATCATTACGCTGCCGATCCCATTTCCCCAAATATGGTAACTACCCCCTCACACTATTTCATCGGCAAGAATAAGCTATTATTCTTTCAAGATTCGGACTGGAGAAGTTGAATCTGCATACCTAGCAGCATGACGTCAACAATACTCAAATTGATACATGACAACCCCTTCGAAGGAGCTCATGCAGGCAGTCACAGACTTTTTTGTCTGATGAAGGACCAGTTTTTCTGGCTGAGGATGTTACAGGACTGCGTGGTGTATGCTCGCAGCTGTGACACATGCCAGAAAACTAAGGTTGATCATTCCGCTCGACAGGGAGCTCTTTGACCCGCAGATGTACCCTTAAGGCTGTTTGAGGTTCTCTCAATGGACCTGATTACTGGATTGCCTCCTTCTACAGAGGGTGCCTACTCATCCATCTTTGTCACTGTGGATAAACTCATGCTTTTCCCAATTTGTGAGCCCACGACTTCAGATCTATCCACAGAAGGATTCATGCGAATCTTTGTAAATAAAGTAGCCACTCCTTTTGGCTTACCCTCAAGGATAATCTGTGATCAAGACAAGAGATGGAGCTGTAGGTTCTGGAGAGAAGTCTGCAAGGTATACGGAAGCACCCTCGCGGTATCTTCATCTCATCATCCTCAAACTGACAGTCAAACGGAGAATGCCAACACCATCGTTGAGCAAATGCTCAGAGCATACTGTGCTTCTTCAAAAGAGGAATGGTCTAAATGGACTCAGGTAGTGGCTCATACCTACAATTTGATGGTTCAGAGTTCAACAAGTTATGCACTGGCCTTTTTGCTTATGGGATACCTACCAAGAGGAATGTCTTGCTGCCTAGGAGGGGACGACCCCATGGTTCCCAGGGAATTGTCAGATAGCCCTTTAACTGACCAATGGATTTTAGAATTGGAAAACCATTGACAGGTGGCATGGGATTCGATTGCACAAGCACAAGAAATGCAAGCTCACAGCTACAATAAGAAAAGGAGACCAGTGGAAGATATCTCAGAAGGAGATTATGTTCTAATCAATCCCCATTCCCTCGAGCCTTTCGAAGCCAAAGGACCTGGGAGGAAACTTATACAAAGATGGATAGGACTGTTTGAAGTCTTGGGGAAGATCAATCCTC
This sequence comes from Hysterangium stoloniferum, assembly GCA_015178975.1. Taxonomy (NCBI): domain Eukaryota; kingdom Fungi; phylum Basidiomycota; class Agaricomycetes; order Hysterangiales; family Hysterangiaceae; genus Hysterangium; species Hysterangium stoloniferum. The sequence goes on along the minus strand of WHVD01000300.1, from coordinate 38,097 downwards.
AAGTCTTTTGACTCCATGTTCCTTGGAATATCAACTATACCCAGTGATCAACTGAGACCATCTTAAAAAATACCCTCTCTCCCCCAAGGAATTTGGATCGAGGGAGCTACTCGAGAATCCTCGGTAACTAGACTGTAACGACGAGGAGTATGAAGCAGAAGCTATAGTAGGACACAAAAAGCATTGAAATTGACTTCTCTTCCAAGTTCGATGGAAAGGGTATGGACCGGAAGAGGACACCTGGTTAAACGGCAATGACCTTTGTAACACCCCCACTCTTCTCAGAGCTTACAAAACTATTTACCGAATCTAACGATCATTTCACCTTTTCACAACGACAACACTGTTTATTTACTTTAACTCTACTCCTTACTATTCATCCCCCTTGGTCTTTCACCTCAATAACCGAGTGGAGCTTGAAATTAATATAAAAAACATAAAACCGGTAAGAAATTTTTATCCCCCTATCTCTTCCCTCCACGTCAAACTCTCAAATCAGTACACTATGTCACAGAACCAACAACCCAAACCCAAATTCCCCAACTTCAAAAGAATACCACGACTCCAACCTATTAATACCTCTACCACATCATCTCATACTGAAAACATCAAGCACAGTACAGGTAATTCTGGGATGCCATCATTGATGCACCCCATCTCACAGGACAACACAGCAAGCACCTCCACCAACTCGGGAAGCAGCACTGCTTTCACTCCATATACTCCTTCCCCCAGACCCCAACTCCCCAATTTCAAAAGAATACCTCGACCCCAAACAATGGTTTTTCTTCCCCCACCACCTCAAACAGAAATTATTGAGCACCTGGGGGAAGCCTCTTCATCCACATACCCTATGAGGATGGACCCCATTCCAGAAGCCATGCCCCTGCCTTCTGGTATTTGGGGGGCTCCCCCAGGAACATAGAGCGAAACCCCCCCACCCCCTCATAGTATTTTCCCTTCCACCGAGGAGGAGATCATGAATAAATGGCAGTCTGAGGCTTTCTCCATGCAGGTTCAGGAGGAATTGAAAACACTCAAGAGGAAGAGGAAAGAGGAGTACTTAGAAGGACAGCAAAAGAGGGGTGCTAGGGATAATGTCCCCTCAAAGCAGACACGGCAGGAATGGAGGAGAATGGAAGGAAACAACAACCCTCCAACCATTGCTCCCTCTCCCCAGGCCATAAATGGATGGACTTCGCTGAGACAGATTGCAGTGATGGGGGCACACCATGTGTTCAGAGTGTAGGACAGAAAAGCAGGAAAGGAAAGGATGGGGTCACCTTCTATGATTGGGACAAAGTGTGGAGGATCAAGCTACAAAGCATTGCATTGTGATGTGGGGACGGAGTTACACTACCTCCCAGACCGCCTTTCCAACTGGGCCTCAGGAATGAACCTACTGGATGGGACCCATCAACTAACTCCTCATCCAATTCAGAGGATGACCGATCACGCTACCCCGGCTACGACAGCAGGTACCTCGGCGCTGATAGCCATGAAGGGTTTTTACTTCCGGACAACATTCACTTCTTCATGAGTGACCCTAATCAATGACGAAAACTGCCGACTTCCATCAGAGTTTGGAGGGGATATCGTCCAACCGACCCTGCAATGCTGCCCAGCTCCACTCACCTCCCTCCACCTCCATCTGTTTCTTCCACACCCACACTGCAACGCTTTACACCCTTTTCAGAGCTGCCGGGAGGTCATGAACCATCCACCAACCTGCCTTCTCTTCCCCCCATACTGTTGCCCCTCCTCCCAGCAGGATCTTCCCTCATACCACTGCCCTCACCCCTGCCCAAGCCCTCTCTGGCACTGTGGCCAACTCCACCCCTCCGCACATCCCCTGAACCCTTGTTGTCACCTGCTCTACCCCAGCACCATTTTTTCCTGTGGTGTTGGATGCTCCCCTGGTTCCCCTGCCGGTGTGGAGCCCACCTCCCGTCTCTCCCTACTCACCTTGCGTTTCTCTGGGGAGCCCCATTCATCAATCCAATACTTCATTGATGGATGTCAACCACCCTGTCCAGGACATACTTGTGGTGCCTTCCTCAGTCATGGAGGAAGTCCTCAAGGTGCCTTCCCCAGCCATGGATGTCTTTGAGGAATCCACCACCCCCCCACCACGGAAGTCTTCAAGGAACCTCCCCCAGCCATGGAAGTCTTCAAAGAGCCTCCCCCCTTAAGCGAGAAAGTGAAGGGGAAGTGGAAAGCTGACATTCAGGTGGATGGCCCCTTGACCCTTTCCTGGCTGACCCCATTTGCCACCCCCCACCACAGCAGCCCTCTCCCCCTAACTCTTGGGACACAGCCAACTCAGCTCGTTTCTTACAGACTGGTTGGATGTTCGTGTCCATTAACTATCCCTCCGACATTTTCACTGTGGGACACATGTTAATGTGCCTGGGGCCAACCTTGCGGCACCCCCTTCTTAAAGGACATATCCAAGGGTATAGCAGGTCTCTCACGCTGTCAGATCGCATGGGTACCTTTTACTTATGCGTCAATGATCCTAAGGAACAGCTGCAATTAGTGGAGGGTATTGAGCAGTTGAGCTCTCCATGTTTCGGTCCCCACTCATTGACTCCTCTTTTGTCCTTCCTGAGCACATGCTGATCCACTTGGCTGTCAACCTAGTTGACCTGTTGGAGCATCTGTTGTCAGATTCCAACACCCCGGGAGGGCTTCCCTCTGGTGGAGATGCAAGCTGTGCACCTCTTCTCACTTCTGCCCCGCCATCACTACACCGTGCCTCCTCCATCACTCGCATTACTGACACCTCTGCTGATCACGTTCGCGCCATCATTCAAACATGCCAGAAGGCCTACAGCCGTTGGGTCTCTTCATTCTCAATGACTGCTTGAGTGTAGGAAAGAGTAACGAGAGAATTGAATAGTAGAGTAGCATGGATGTGGTCTGCCTGGATTGAGATATAGATGGAGTTTTGACTGGTGCAGTTCAAAGCTCTGATTGCATGGATAGTTAAAGCCCATCTGTAATGGTCGAGACAATACCCCAATCACAACTTACAGGACACTAACTGGGTGTCTGGGTAAGTCATGGTTGTGGGGTAAAAAAGTGTCTGAGTTCTAGTTACGGGCGCTAGAATACATAAGTCTGGTGTGTATGTGCCCACAAGAGTTGATGTACCGCATACATAGGTCGTCGAACTAAATATAAGCATATAATAAAATAGAGAGAAAGAAGAAATAATAATGGAAATATAGTATGGGCTCATCCCGACTATATTTCCTGAGCAGATTTCGCCATACCTCTCACAGTGCCCCCCAGGTTGAAGGTGGCAAAGGATGCTTGGAACTCCTCCCCATGTGTCCTGCGAGGAACCTCTGAGGTGTAGGATAGCATTTCCCCAGGCAAGACGCTTGGCATGAAAGGAGAGGGCAATGTCTTCCCACTTTGAAATGTCGCTGGTGGATGTCAACCCATCCAGTTTCTGGATTGAAGAGACCCAACGGCTGTTGGCCTTTTTTAGCTCTCTACTTTACTTTAGATAGCTACTTCACTCAATCATATTGAACTAAGTAGTCAATACCTGTTCGGTCTGTATTAGACTTAGACAGTCAATAAATCTACATGTCATACCTAAATGGTCAATATTCTTCGTATATAGAACGGTTAGAACTTCCACCACTCTTCACACCCTGCTGCCATACTAAGTGCTGGTTCTGATCCAAACCAGTCAGGATATTTTAATACTTGTTATGCCTTTTTTCATGAGCTTTTATAAGGTGCCATATCATTTCCATGGATTCCTTAGCTTTACCAAGATGGGAGGTGCATTCACATGTCAAAGAGTGGCTTCATGGTGAGGCTAAACAGAAATACCTGGAATGTCCTTGGTCTGAACCTGATTGTCAAGTAACCAAGGGAGGTTCCAGTACTCTGACTGAATCGGCAGACCTGCTAATGTCTCTTTCAAACAGGTGCCACAACAACTGAACTCAAGCAACTGTGGTCCCTACTCTCTGTACAACATCTCACACTTTATTTGTCATCACAAAGAAATTCTCAATGCTGTCAATGCAGTATGACCTTTCACTCTTTTGGAATTCAACCAATTCTTCTCCTCTGCCCTCAACACCAGAACTCCCCACTCTCTCCTAAACGGTTCTGCAAGATTTGGAGACAAGAGCTTGTGCCACATTATTGCTCTATGCTGTGTGCATCAGCAGAGATCTGGCTACGTTCACCCTAGTTCTCTCTCTGTTTTGAAACTCAACTAATCCTTCTCCTCTGCTTTCAACACCAGAACTCCCTACTCTCCTAAATGGTTCTGTGAGAGTTGAGACAAGACCTCATGCCACATTATCACTCTACACTGTGTGTATCAGTGGAGATCTGGCTATATTTATATCAATATTGATGATATTGGGGGTACTGAACCTGACACGATGCCAGAAATTATTGAGACAATATTATAGTTGATTTAGTTGTATATTGAAGTGCAGAATGTACCTGGATGTTTTTAATGTGTGAATTCATTCCATGATGATATGGAATCTGATGTGAAATTTCCCTTCATTTGATCTATCCTTTGTCTAATTCTTTGAAAGCTTAAACTGGAAGTGCTGAAAATGTATTAATCCCCTCCCTGAGTTTAAGTGCAAACTTCATGCCATTGATGAGTACCCCATTCAACATCTTGCTGCTCACTGCCAAATAGTTATCAAGCTCAATTGAATGTGTTGGTTGCCAGCCAGATCAGGTACTCACTGGGAAGTCGACCTCATTTGATTCCACACTGATGCCATCAGATCTGGAAGGACATACACGAATGGTGACAATCAACCTATAACTCTTGCTTAAAATGATTCCTCTGATTCCATCAAACCCCCTGGTTCTTATTAAATAGAAGACTTCATTTAAATGAGATTAAATCCTTTATCTTACAAGCCTTGCAAAGGTTAAGAAACCTACAAACTATCCTATTTTTTCTTTAATATGTACTCACAAATACCTACTCAACTAATTTATAGAAGACCCTCTGGATCTCTCTCACTCATCAACCAACAAATGAGTGGCAGGTTGCAACTCATCCTTAGGATCCCTTACTTTGGTCTGCCTCCAGCTCATTAAAAAATGAGGAGTGCAACTTTGATATGATTGCTGGTTGAATAAGTAATTTCCCTACCTTCCATGTTGACTTCAGGGGTAATTTCCATTGAGTAGGCTAGCTTTTACATTGATGAGATACATCTCTATTGACAGCAATCACAGGCATGGGATAGAGCTAGTGACAGGTGACTGGCTTGGGGATGATAATTAATAAACCAGAACATAGATATATGGCTCTTATTAATGTGCACAACTTAATAGTGTTTGGTGCCCTGTTTGACAATATTCTGCTATAAGGCCCTCAGCCACTTTGTATTTGTCAAAGATGCAATAAACAATGCAAGCCATGGGTATTAAATAACATGTCTGGCTGCCTAGATCTCAAGTTGCTTGTAATTCTATATAGTCACTTATAAATATGCACAGTCTAACCTGATCTAGTAGCATTGGAATATATGTACTTTACAATCTTATTAAAAAAATTAGAATGATAATAAAAAATGAGAATAGGAGGATAAGCTGTTGTGGCAACACATTATGCATGATGGCCACAATATGAGCGAGCCTTGAATGCTTTAGGAGGGAACTAAGCAGCACACTCATCACAAAATTCAAGTATATCAGGGCTTCCATCTCAATTGGTGTCCAAGCTGCTGGTAGAGATAAACAATCACAACTCGACCTGTTGACAGTGGGAGCTAAGCAATGACTGTGACTTGGGCTAACAACTATTCTGCTGATGGGACTACTGCTCGACTGACTCGAATTAAAATGAGTGGAAGTAGAAAAAAGGGGTGAGTGTGGTGAATTTACTTCATGCCACTGGGGAATGGGTTCTGGTCACACGTTGAAGTCAGGATTGTGAGGCTGCTTGAATACCAGGTGGTACCAATGCTATTGCTGGTGAGATTTCAAGGTAGCTATTAATTATACAAGTGTACTCACCAGCTACCACAGGATGACTCGCTGCATATGCAAGAGAGGGTCACTTGTGAGTTGTTATACTTACCCTCCTATGAAGAGGAGTGCAAGTGTTACAACCCGTTCCCAGATGTTTCAATATCCGACTTCCGATCTCTGACTACGGGACATCACAGTTACCGTATCATCCGCGTTCTTCCCTTGTTCTGCATTTGGTAACTTGTCCATTGACAAGTATTCACTCGTTTGTTTGTTGTATTCCGGTTTCGGAATATTGTCTCCCTAATATGTCTTATTGTATTTCCGTTTTAAGAACACTTCCGTTTCCATCTTATTATGGTCTTAGTTAGTAGTACAATAACGAGTAGACTTATATTAGTTTCCGCGAATTTGTACTTTACCTTAGACCTGATATCGACTTAGTTTCTTATTCCTCCTCCCATCTTTCTGTACGCTCGATATTCGGAACTCTTCGGAACTCTGAATATCCATATCTTCCATCGTAAGTTCACTTCCGAAATTAAGGACATTGAGCGTTTGCGTAGAGGCGCAGCACATAAGCTGAAGCCGATGTCCTGACCCTATCCACGAGTTTCCGACTTCCCGGTGACTTTCCGATAGTTCCGGAATAAGTTCCCGACATGGCACTTAACAGCAAGGTGGAATATGGCGATACAAAGTAGAAGACACCAGCAAGACAGCTGTAAAGATATTAGGTCATCTTGGTTGTTAAATACATATTGCATCACACTGCCATCTTTATCCTGTGTGGGATAATCTGCCACAAGGTTGGCACTCATGTATTTCTCATCAATAATGACTAGGCATGATTTAGCAAATGATGTGCAATATACATATAAGCACTATCTGACTTACCATTTAAGCCATAATCAGAGCAGAAGGCATAGGTTAGTCCAGTGATGGTCTTCACCTCTACAACTAGTAATACAGGTGACAACAATGTGCAAAGACACTCAAATTTGATGCATCGCATGTTTAGATAGGCAGGGATACCCTCTGGACAAATGACACAGTGTTGTGACATTGGACTAGATAAGCAAGTTAGAAAAAGATAAACAAAAAGTAAAGCATAAGTAATAAGCTGTTAGGGTATGTACATGTGGGTTTCCGGAGAAACCCACAGGCTGCGTCCTCACAAGATCGTGTCATCCAATTTCAGACACTAATCCCTAATCCCTAATCCCAGGGAGTCTGGGCAGGGTTCGTGGGTCGAGGGGTCGGAGGCTGTGGGTCGTGTGTCGAGAGGTCAGGAGTTGAGATGAGATAGATGAACCAGAGCCTGTGGGCTCTGACTAGCATGAGCGGTGTAATTCAAGTAGGAGTTTAGAGTGGAAAATGTATTAGATTACTGGGGGGAATCTGAGCCAATTTTCTGACTGAATTGTATGTACAACATCTGCCAGACTATATAGACCGTGGAATGAATGATATACCAAATCCAGTAATCATGAAACGAAACTAGGAAAACATAAAACGAGAATAGTAAGCACCAAATTTGGTGTTAGGAATGGGACAGAATGGAGTGGAGTCCGAATTGTGACAAATCATAAACTATAACGGGAAATGGAGCGGGAGTGGAGCGGGAGTGGAGCGGGAGTGGAGCGGGAGTGGAGTCCAAATCATGACAGGTCATTTGACTAAAACAGGAATGGGGCTCTGTTAGAGGGATGATGGGTTTTCCGAGTGGGGTCCAGTGACTGATGTGTGGGACAAGGTTGGACATAGACAGGGACGGAGTCTGGTGGGTATTCCAGTGACTGATACACAATGTAATGAAGTTGAATGTAGACAAGTCTGACATACAGAGTCCAGTGGGAATTCCAGTAAACAGACAATTGGTGTGTATAGGGTGTGGGTATGTATAAGTTAGTGTCCAGAGTCTGGCAGGAATTCTGGCCATAACAGTACCCTCCCTTTATGCTGAAGTCCCAAAGAGGCTCTAGACCTTGATAAGGTTCTTTGTCAGCTATGTGCATGTGTCAAAAGTCATGTCAGTTACATGTATGTGTCAAAGAGTCATGTGATCTGGAAGGTAAGGTTTAGATGTGATGAGCCTATATAAAAATTTGAAAAAATGAAATTTCTTCTTCTTTACTTCCCCCATCTTCACCAGAATGGGTCCAAAACCAACACCGCATAGGCCAATGCCAACTGCCGGGCCCTCCATGGGCAACATCTACTGGGCACCACTTGACCAAGTAAAGCAGTTTGCAAGTGCATCGACACTTATCAATTTTTGAATCTAAAATTTGTGAGATTTCAAACTTGGGTTCTCTGTCAATAATGACTGGAGGGGGTGGAGATTGCACACGATCTGGGATAATGTTAACAGTACAAGGTTCTAACATAGAAACATGAAATACCGGGTGTACCACACGCATGCTATCCAGAAGCCATAGGGTCCAAGAGACTGAACCTACTTGTGCAATAATTTCAAACAGACCTAAATATTTTTCAGCAAGTTTTTTTGATGGACAGGTAGTCCAGAAGAATTGAGCTTTGACAAAAACACAATTGCCAATATTGAAGTTTGGTGGCAGAATCCGGTGTTTGTCCACTGAATGTTGGTATTGTCCTTGGGTGACTTTATTGCAGTCCAGAGTTCATAATGGAGCTTGTGGAGGTCTGTGGTGAACTCTTGAGCATGGGCAGAGGTGAGATTTCATTCTGGATGCACTGTAATATTTAGATTATATCCTTTATTTGCAAAGAACGGGGAAATGCTAGTAGTGGCTGAGGGTGCATTTTTGTAAGCAAATTCTGCAAGTGGTAACAAGGATTTCCAATTGTCCTGTTGATAATTGCAATATACACGGAGATATTGTTCCAATGTCTGATTGACATGTTCAGTTTGTCTGTCACCTTCCAGGTGATGTCCGGACATGAAATGTAATTTCATGTCCAAGGATTTCCTGAGGGATCTAAAGAAGTGAGACACGAACTCTGATCCTCGATTGGAAGTTATGTGGGATGGAACTCTGTGCTTGGAAAATACGTGGATAATAAAAAGTTCCGCTAACAGCATGGACATATGTAATTGTATCATGTGTAGGGATGAATATACCTTGTTTTGAGAATCTATCAATAACGACTTGAATGGTGGAAAAGCCTTCAGAATCCGGTAGGTGTTCAATGAAATCCATAGAGATAGATTTCCATGGATGTTCCGGTACCGGGAGTTGTTTCAAAAGGCCGTATGGCTTGTGTCACTGAGATTTCGAGCAGGGACAAGTAGTGCAAGATTTACAATAGTGCTTAATGAATCCACAGAGTCTGGGCCAAGTATATTCTCTTCTTATTAATGATAGAGTCTTGTTGTACCCGAAATGTCCTGAGAGTGGATGATCATGTTTGTACTGAAGGATCCTGAGGTGGAGGCCGTCAAAGTCCGGTATATAGATCCTATTGTCAAGCCTAATGAAACCATGCTGATCAAGAGACCACCGGGGTTGATTGGGGTCTACGGGATTGTCAAGGTGAGCTTTAGTTATCGGATCTAACAGAATTGCCGATAGAGTATCTTGATGTACATAATTCCATGGACAATGGGATTGATGAGGAAAGTTGTGCAGACTGATGCGGTAAGTTGTTGATTTGTGAAAATAGGTTTCAGGTTGTGTGGGTTTACCGTGGCACAGTCATTGCTCCCCTCTTTAGGATAGATGTCCCATTGTCTAGTTAAAGCATCAGGTTTGCCACCAACATGGCTGGGTCAAAAACAGATAGTCATATTGAAAGTGGATAGTGGGTCAAAGGTTTTGTAGTAGAAAAGTATTCCAGGTTTTTGTGATCTGTTACAATGTCAATTGGAGTTCCCGAGCCTTCCAAATAGTGTCGCCATGTTTTGAAAGCTGAAAAAATTGCCAGGAGTTCCTTATCATGAATGTTATAATTGAGCTCTGCTCCAGTGAAAGTCCAGGACAGAAAATCCACGGGGTGGACTTCTCTGTTGGAGTCCTGGATAGACAGAATGGCTCCAAGTGCATAGTCCGAGGCATCTGTTTCAACAATGAGTGGGAAGTCTGGTTTCCAATGTGACAGAATAGGAGCTGAAGAAAAGAATCTTTTTAAAGATTGAAAGCCTTTTGACACTTATCATTAAAATTCCACGGAGTATCCTTATGCATAAGATGGGTAAGGGGAACTGTGATGTCGGAATATCTGTGGATAAACTGTCGGTGAAAATTGGCATATCTTTAACTTTTCAGGGTTCAGGCCAATATTTGATGACTTTCACTTTAGTTTTGTCCATGCGGAGTCCATCAGGTCCCATTATGAAACCCAGGTATCCCACGGAGACCATGTCAAAAGTACATTTTTTACCACTCACGAATAAACCATGTTGTCTGAGTCTCCAGAGAACTTCATGGACCTGTTTGTCATGTTTGGCAGGATCCTCAGAGTAGATAAGAATGTTGTCCAAGTAAACAATTACACATACATTGAGCATGTTGGAGAAAATGTCATTGATAAAACATTGAAAAACAGATGGAGCATTGGTGAGTCCAAAGGGCATCACCAACCACTCAAAGGCCCCATAGCGGGTTCTAAAAGTGGTTTTCTATTCATCGCCCATGGAGATCCAGACCAAGTGATAGGCATGTTTGAGATCTATTTTGGTGTAAATCCGGGCATTCCATGGAGCATCAAGCAGATCAGATATAAGTAGAAGTGGATACTTATCCTTTTTGGTGACAGCATTGGGTCCTCTGAAATCAACACATAGTGTAAGGGATCCATCCTTTTTTCTGACAAACAGAACAGGTACTCCAAAAGGAGACTTTGAGGGTCAGATAAAAGCTATGGGCAAATGTTCATCCAGGAAATTGCAGATTGCGGAAAGTTCCGTGGACGAGAGCAGGTAAATATATCCTAGGGGTGGCTGGGCACCTTCTTCGAGATTGATTTTTAAGTCATATTCTCTGTGGGGCGGAAGCTGGTCAGCTTTCTGCTTGCTAAAAACATCTGTGAAGTCATGATATTTCTCCGGGATGCCTTCTAGGTCAGCAGCTTGCTCAGATGTGGATACTGGGGTTGAAAAATGTCCAGTTGCTTCATCAATTTTTAAGTTGATAGTGAACACCTGGGACCCATCCATTTTTGTAGCCCTAATAAAAGCTGCAGCATTAATCAGAGAAATAGATGGAGGTGCTGTGGGTTCCAGGGAAGCCATGGGTTCTGTAGTGATCATAGGAGTCCTCGAGACTGCAGGTGCCAGTGTCACGACCGTCACATGTCACAATATTGTCACAAAACCAAAGGTAACTTTCGACAACTCTTCGACCTATCAAATTCGACTCGACACAACCGAACATTATTCGACACCATCAAATCTCTTTCGACATGTCTCAATTCGATGTCATATATGATTTCATTATTAGTTCATAACATAGTCATAACGATATGACGAAAAGCATAAAAGGGCTACGAAAGGAGCGAGGGAAGTCAGTGAAAATATCTGTATATTAGTGATATTAGTAATCTATCTTGTCGTAACTCTTCGACAAATACTTCTGTGCATACTTGTGACTGGTAATAGCCTCTTACTTCATCGACAGGGTGAATATATACTTCATCAAACGAGGCTTCCAAATTTGATTTGTAGAATATTATTCGACTTTATTGAAGAATATTCAATTTGTGACAGCCAGGAAGGCCATGGGTGCCGTGGAGGCTGTGTTGGGCACAGTTTCCTCAGCTGCTGTGGGGGTCCAGAATGCTATACTGTTAGCTATGCAGTCAATCAATGGATTGTAGTGGGTAAGCCAGTTGTGTCCTAGGACCACCAAGCAACTTGAGTCTAACTGGGTCACATAGAAAGTGACCAACTGAGATGTTCCACATGGGAAACAGATGGATAAATCACAAGCCTGGGTGACAACTGAATTACTTGTGCCATCCAAGAGGCTGAGGCTGATGGGATTTATCGGAAAAGTTGATAACAAATGTTTTTGCGTGAATTTTGTATCTAAAAAACAATGAGTCGAGCCAGAATCTATAAGAGCTGAAAAAATGAACTTCAGAATCATATTAGACATAAGTTTAATGAAAAATGAATCAGAATGTGAAAGAGCAGATGCATTGAGATGAGTAAACTCTTGAATGTGCAGAGAGGCGATGCAACCCCCAACCCACACAGAGTCTGCAGGGTTGCTCACTCTTTTTGCGAGTCAGAAGCCGGTTTGTCCTTCGACAGAGTTTGCATGGAGGTCTTGGCTGTTCGACCCTTTGCAGAGTTTGATTTTGCCAGTGGACATTCCAGGACTCGATGACTGGGTTTCCTGCACAAGAGACAGAGGTTATTGTCCATACGACATTGTCTTTCCTATGGGGTCAATTTGCCATTGGGTCTGAGTTTGCCTGTGAGGTTGGGTTTTCCGGTCTGCTTGCCGGACTGTTGACCTTTGTTGTTGTTGTTGTTGTTGTTGTTGTTAGAGGACTTTTTATCATTCTTCTTGTCAGATTGTGTGGAGTTCTGGTTGCTGGTTGACGAGTTGTTGTTGGTTTTATTGGCCATGGACTTCTTTACTTTGTCTGCAGAGGTCTTGCAGGCAACTTCTGCGCGACATTCCCAATAGCATGCATCTGCATTTTGAGCCTTGAGGTGCATATGGGACAGGGTTTTTGGCTTGCTATCTTCTCCTTTCAAGACTTTGTCTTTAAGGCAGAATAGCAGACCGGCATAGAATTGGTGGTGGGGAGCGGGATCACCCCACTGACAACGAGCTGCAGGATTATTGAATTGGATGATGTAGTCCATGATGCACTGCATGTCCTTCATACGAAGATTTGTGAGACTGTTCTCGGCTTCCCCTGTCAGGTCATATCAGCCAAATTTGGTTTCAAGCTCCTCAACAAAAGCATCCCAATTTATGAGCCAAAGCGGCTCTTCCTCGGAAAGTCCACTGAAAGCCAGTTCAAGCCATTTCAATGTGGATCCCGACAAGTATGAAAGTGCATAGTTGACTTATTGGGAGTCTGTGGAGAATGCGGTGGATCAATCGTGGAAATTGAGGTGACATTGCATGAGGAAAGTAGAGAGTTTGTTTGGGTTGGAACCTGTGAAGGGGTCCGGAGCATTGACTTTTGACTGTGGGGGTTCTGGATCTTTATTTTTCCCTTCTCTGAGCATATGATTCATCAACCTTTCTAAAGTGATTGCTAAATACTAAGAGGCAGGATCCAAAAGTGGTGGTCGATTGTTAGATGGAGGATTTTCGACACCTTTGCCCTTGTCAGGGGCCCCAGACTAATCCTCGTGCTCAGATTCATCCTGGTTTTCTGGGACTTCTTCAATACGGGCTTCTTCCATGGCTTCTGGCTGGTTTGCAAGTGTCTAGCTGGTTTGCAAGTGTCTGGCTGGTATACAAAGTTAACAGGAAATGAAGAGTCGACAGTCCAGATAATGATCCCTGTGCGTGTGCTTTTCTTCTTGGTGGCATATTGAACAATCTGTGAGTCTTAGTCAGAAAATACTGTTAGGGTACATACATGGCAGGTTTCTGGAGAAACACGCAGGATATTTGGTAGGACTTGGCTTCAGTTTATAGGCTGCACCCTCGCAAGATTGTGTTGTCCAATTTCAGACAGGCAGACAGGAATCCCAGGAAGTCCAGTTGGGGTTCATGGTCAAGGGGTCGTAGGTCAGAGGTGTGAAGAGTGGTGGAAGTTCTAACCATTCTATATAGGAAGAATATAGACCGTTTAGGTATGACACTAAGATGTATTGACTACTTAGTTCAATACGGTAGAGAGAAGTAGCTATCTAGAATAAGGTAGAGAGCTAGAACGAATAAATAGAATTGACTGTTAAGTGCGATTCTGAACGACTGCTCGAGTGCAAAGTAGAGTAACTAGAGAGTCAAATAATAGAGTAGCATGGATATGGGCCATGCGGGTTGAGATAAGGATTAAGTTTCGACTGGTACAGTTTGAAACTCTGATTGAGTAGATAGCTAAAGCCCGTCTGTGACGGTCGAGACGATACACCAATCACAACTTACAGGACACTAACAGGTGTCTGGGTAAGTCATGGTTGCAGTGTAAAAAGTGTCTGAGTTCTAAACTACGGGGGCTAGAATACATAAGTCTGGCGTGTATGTGCCCACAAGAGTCGATGTACCGCATACATAGGTCGTCGAACTAATTATAGATATATAATAGAAGAGAGAAAACAGAAATAATAAAGGGAATATAGTAAGAGCTCATCTGACTATATTTCCTGAGTGTATTTTGCCATACCTCTCACAGTGCCCCCCAGGTCGAAGAGCTATGTCAAAGAAGATGTTGAAGGATGCTTGGAACTCCTCCCCATGCATCCTGCGATGAACCCCCAAGGTGTAGGATAGCGTTGCCCCAGGCGAGACGCTTGGCACGAAAGGAAAGAGTGATGTCCTCCCGCTTCGAAGCATCATTGGCAGATGTCAACCCATCCAGCTTTTGGATCAATGAGACCCAACGACCGTAGGCCTTCTGGTGCGTTCAAATTACGGCACGAACTCAATCAGCGGAAGTGTCAGTAATGTGGGCAATGAGAGGGGGTCGAGGGTGTAGTGATGGTGGGGTAGGAGTGATGAGTGGTGTGGAGCTCATGTCTCCCCCAGGGGAGATTCCTCTTGAGGTGTCCAAATCCGGCAACAGTTGCTCCAACAAGTTGATGAGGTCCACTGCTGAGTGGATTGATGTGTGTTCAGGAAGAACACAAGAGGAGTTGACAAGTAAGGACCAAAACATGGAGAGTTCCACCTGTTCGATATCCTCCACTAAATGCAGCTGTTCCTTAGGGTCATTGGCGCATAAGTAAAATGTACTCATGTGGTCCGACAACGTGAGAGACCCGCTACACCCCTGAATATGCCCTTTAAGAAGGGGGTGCTGCAGGGTTGGTCCCAGTCACGTTAATGTGCATCCCACAGTGAAGATGTCGGATGGGTAATTAATGGACACACACATTCAGCATGACTGAAAGGGACGAGAGATGCCAGCCGTATCCTGAGGGTGGAAGGGAGAGGGCGGCTGCAGCGGGGGGCTGTGAATGGGGTGGGTTGGGGGAGGGTCAATGACAAGGGGCTCGTCAGCCTGAATATTGGTTTTTCGCTTCCCTTTTGCTTTTTCACTTAAGGGGGGAGGCTCCTCGAAGACTTCCATTGCCGGGGGGGGTTCCTTGGAGACGTCTGTGGCTGAGAGAGGTGCCTCGAGGACTTCCTCCATAGGCATGGCGAGAACCTCTGAGATAGGGTGATCAACATCCATTAATGTAACGTTAGGATATTGAATGGGGCTTTCCAGAGAAATGCAAGGGGAGTAGGGAGAGGCGGGCGGTGGACTCCACACTGTCGAGGAAATAAGGGGAGTGTCCGATACCTCAGGGAGCAATGGTGTTGGAGTAGAGTGGGAGGCAACGAGAGGGTCAGGTGACGTGCGGAGGGGTGAGATCAGCCGCGGTGCTGGAGAAGGCTTGGGTGCGGATGAGGACGGTGATATAATGGAATGTCCTGTGAAGGGGAGGGGTAATGGTGAAGGGGAGGGGTAATGGTGAAGGGAGGGGTAATGGTATAGGGGGAAGAGAAGGCAGGTTGGTGGATGGTACAAGACCTCCCAGTAACTCTGAAAAGGGTGTAAAGCTCTGTAATGGGGGTACGGAAGAGACCGGTGGAGGTGGGGGAAGGTGAGTGGAGCCGGATGGTGTCGCAGAGTCGGCTGGACGATACCCCCTCCAAACTCTGATGGAAGTCAGTAGCTTTCGTCATTGGTTAGGATCACTCGTGAAGAAGTGAATGTTGTCAGGGAGTAGGAAGCCTTCATGGCAGTCAGCACCGAGGTACTTCCTGTCATAGGTGGGGTAGCGCGGTTGGTCGTCCTCCGAGGCAGATGAAAGATCACTGGGCCCCATCCAGTAGGTCCGTGCCTGAGGTCCACATTGTGAAGTGGGTCTGGGAGGTAGTGCAACTCCATCCCCACATCACAATGCAATGCTTTGTAATTTGATCCTTCGTATTTTGTCCCAATCGTAGAAGGTGACCCCGTCTTTTCCTTTCTTACTTTTCTGTCCCACACTCCGAACACATGGCGTGCCTCCATCGCTGCAATCCATTTCAGTGAAATCCATCCATTTATGACCCGAAGGGGGAGCGATGGTTGAAGGATTGTCATGCCCTTCCATTCTCCTCTATTCCTGCCATGTCCGCCTTGAAGGGACATTATCCCTAGCCCCCATCCTCCGCTGTCCTTCCAAGTACTCCTCTCTCCTCTTCCATTTAAGCATTTTCAATTCCTCCTGGACTTGCACAGACAAAGTCTCGGACTGCCATTTCTTTTTGATCTCCTCTTTGGTAGAAGGGAAAATACTACGAGAAGGTGATGGGGTTTCACTCCATGTTCCTGAGGGAGCCCCCCAAGTATTAGAGGACCATGGTGTAGCTTTTGAAATGGAGTCCGTCCGCAGAGGATTCGTGGATGATGCGTGTCATCCTGCGCAGTGGAGGGTATTGATGAAGGTGTTCCAGAATTACCTGTGGAGTGCTCGACTTGTTCAGTACGAGACGGTGTGGTAGAGGTATTAATAGGTTGGGGTCGCAGTATTCTTTTGAAGTTGGGGAACTTGGGTTTGGGTTGTTGTTCCTGCGACATAGTGTACTGATTTGAGAGGTTGACGTGGAGGGAAGAGATAGGGGGAATAAAATTTTCTTTAGCGAATTTACGTATTTTATATTAATTTCAATCTCCGCTCGGTTATTGAGGTGAAAAGCCAAGGGGGATGAAAGTGGGGGGTAGAGTTAGAAGTAGATAAACAGTGTTGTCATCGTAAGAATGTGAAATGATCATTAGATTCAATAAATAGTCTTGTAAGCAGGTTCATTGTCCTCAACCTCTATGATGATGGCACTTAATTTTAGGAATGGAGCGCCATTTCCGACCCTTGGACATCCTTGGTCCTCTCCAATCCTGGTAACATCCAAGCTTTGGGAAGCAGCCCCAACTGATCCTCATCTTCTTCTGAGCAATCCGCCCATCTCAGTATAGAGCCCTGATGGTGCTCAACCGTCCTCTCCTGGATAGTTCCCTCCCCCCTCTCATTGCCGCTACTGTCTTCTTCAAACCACTCTGGGAAATAGAGGGCTTCTGGGTGAATAAGAGGCTTCCCAGTACTGTACCTCCTGCAGAAGGTCTTTCTCGGTGCTGCTAGCTCTTCAGGGTACACCAAGCCATACTGATAAGTCCAGTTGAGGAGAGCGACCTGAGTACTTATATACTCCATTGGACGAGGAGAAGGTAAGCTGTCTCCTTCACTCTCCCCCGATTCACTGAAGGCTTCCCCTCTAGGGTTAGAACTCATTCCACCTGAAGGATTCCTCGAGGAATCAGAGGTAATTTGCGATACCTCTTCCATCTCGGCATTACAATCCAACCTCCCCTCTCTTCCTGCCCATGCAGGGGAGATAGGTTCGGGGCCCGTGGCATTCAAAGGTGAAGAGGTCATACTCACCGAACTAATAGCTGGACTAACCAAATCATCACTAGCCGCCTATTGACGAACGATTCGTTTACTCCAGACAGGGATGGCGCTTCGGACAGTACCTCGGGGAGTGACAGGTTGGTTAATCTCGGACATTAGGGAGATGTATGGTTATCTTGTTTTTTGGCCTACGTGTACGTTTTTTATTGATTGTTGGAAAATATAGTGGGTGATCAGTCCACTAGTAAAGAAGAATAATAAAAGTTCAAAATTGGATACAAAATACTCAAAAAGTATAAGGTTCCGCTTCGCGAGATAGCGTAATCCTTCAATGAGCTCTTACGAAGAGGAATGCGCGGAGTAGGAATAGGCTCCAATTCGAAAAAGGTCTACTCTAACTAGTGGGGGGTTCACCTATTTATGCTGGTCCTCCTAAGCTATGTCCACATCTAATAAGCCTAAAACCCTATAATGATTGAAAACTTCTAGTGTCCTCTTTTTTTACTCCTTACCATCTAAGACTAGGGCGGTTTCCCGCCCGATTCAAAGTCTGCTTCCGTTACAATAGAAGACACGGACTATCTCACCCTGTTTATGAGTGTGCTGCTGGAGGAGTTTGACATTACGATTGACTATGAATTGGGACAATTGAAATAAGAAAAGAGGGTAGCCCCACATTCTCAGAATGTTCAGCATTTGCTGCAAGGAGAGGCAGGTATGCATTCAAGTCCCCACAATGTGCATGCGATGCTGTACGAGGAATGGGAAATAAATGGCGAAAAACTCTGTATGATTTTATGTCAAGGAACTCAATTGAACGTGTTCGGATTATGACAGTGCAGTATTCTTCAAGTTGTGGGAGGATGAAATTTGGGCTGTAGTGGGTTTCTGTAAGCCTGGCGCCCCAGCCTTACGCACTCACCCTTGTTTTTCCTTTTTGTTCTACCCTTTAGTTCTATTCGCACGTGATGGAGGCGTATATAGCCCAGGAGTTTCCGTCCTTTACCTTACCATACGCTGCAACATCCTGTCTCTCGTCTTAGTCCCTAGACAATACACCGTGGTCCTGTTAACTCGTGTTACCCGCCTGTGAGCCCAATTGACACCGGGCTTCCACCTTTTTTTTGACACCGGCCACCTGTTTAATGTTTTTCTCATTATTCAATATCCAGATGATACAGCCACACCCAGGTTCACTCGACATACCGCTCGTTCACATTCTCTCACAGCAACACACATTTCCCAACTCAGACGACAGCAACGACGACGGTGACACAACGCCGATGACCTCAAAAATCATTGCCTCTTTCACCGGCCCCCTCATACCGACCGCTATTGAAGGTTGGCTTACCCAATGCGAGGCTGGGTTTTCCATCTACACATCCACCAAGACGGAAAAGGCTCCAGACCTCACCATTGAGACAGAAATTCGACTTGCGGGCACCAATATGCAGGAGCCGACCATGGCTGCCTGGTGGAATGCCGGTCGCACGGAGTTCCTGAAGTTGGAGGTATGGGAAACATTTGCGAAGCAGATCCGAAGCCGCTTCATTCCCAAGGGCTACAATATGGTCGCCCTCCGTACATTTGTTTTGTGTGCTCAACACGGGCTGCCATTTTTGCAGTATGCTGCTGACCTTGCAGATGCTCGCAATGCGTTGGGACCCATTGTTATCACCGCCGCTATCTACAAGTACCAGCTCCTTTTCCATGCACACCCTAGGCTTCTCTTTCGCATCATGACCATCCCCGATTTCGACCTTGAAAACATCAGCTTCGACAATCTTGTTGCCCTCATGTCCATGAAATGGGAGAGCCTTGTCATGGAGGCCCTTGGTACACGCTCTGCTCCCAGACGTCATCCAGAAAACAGACTACCATGGCACTTGCAGAAGCTGCCTGCAAAGTCAAGTGCAGAAGACTTCTTAGAAGACCTCAATATGATACACATGAAGAACCAACGGCTATTTTGGGAGAAAACCAAGGTGCACTTCTACTCAATCTCCACGGCGCCGCATGAAACACATCGAAGTCAAATACCACTTTATTCAACATTTAATTGAAAACGGCACCATACAACTCCATTACTACTCGACAAAAGAAATGATCGTCGACATGCTTACAAAACCGTTATCCCTATGGACACATATTTATTATACACATCATCTTGGTCTATTTCCTTCTGCTCATCTGTGGACCTATTGTCATAGGGGATAAGAATAGTGATAATGTGAGAGATAGGTGTAGCGATAATATGTATGGGTTGTGAAAATATGGTAAATAAGGATAGTGATTAATATGGAAGAACAGGGAAAACATGACATTATTGATTTCATCTGGCTTCATCATAAACGTGCTCACTCCTCCTTTTCCGTCTTTACTCTTAATGGAAGTGTAGCACAATCCATTCATTTTTTAGCAAAAGAATGAAGAGTGAAAGCCGAGGATGGTGGAGCCCAACGCACCAGTCGATACGTTGGCAGAAGGAAAGAACGAAAAGGTTCTCTCATCTCACTGATGTATACATGACCACGAAGTACAAAGTCCCTTGTCGATATGTACGGAAGTCTTCAGATAAAGTGACCAAACCAGTTTTGTACATACGTCACAGCTTTCTTCTTTTTCAGTTTATTTATGATAACTAATCTATTATTTTCGGGATTTACAGTCATAACGCTATCATATAATATGGCACTCGGCGTTTACAGGCCATCTTGGAGGCGGGGCCTTTTCCAGTGACTTAGTAAACGAGTGTTAATTGGCAATTTGAACTACATTCAAAGCGGCGTCTCACAAACATAGAAAGAGCCTGATCAACCTTGTCAACGGTTCTCTTTCTATTCTTGTGACACCCCTATTGTCTATCCCTCACGCTCCCCATGTCCGACCACGAGGTAGTACTGAGTCACTCTGACCAGGTCGAAGTGCTGCCCCCATTGATCTCGCCTGCTGCCCTGGAATGTCAACGGATCGCAGTGCTCGAAAGTCATTTTCAGGATATACTCCAGAGACAATGGGCGTGTAATAGAGAGGGTCACGGCCTCTGTTACCACAGACCAGGTCATAAGCATGTATCGATCACCAAGGACGCATTTGATTCATGGGTTCAGCAACTGGTATGTTAAGCTTTTGTTTCAAGAATCGACTCCCATGTTTCGGACTTTTTCTTCCGTTTAGTGCCGTGATTTTGAAACTTGCGTAGAACCGCCGCAAGGCTTGCTCGATTCATCAAGTATTGAGCATGGCATGTCCGACTTTGAAGAAAGAGATGCCATGACTAGGTGGTTGGCACCCGTTATTTGTAATCCAACGGAAGTCGAAGTCGGCCCCGGTTACTTTTGTGGTCTGGCATTAGACCGGATCGGGACAGAGCTATTGTACGGCACCGGGGTATCCATTCGGTTGGAAGGTGCTTGTTCAACACGCGACGTGTGGAAGAGTACCAAAGAATGGCCCTCAGGCTCATGTACACACGCGAGGAAACCACGGTGACTAGACTGCTTAAGAAACAGCTAACTGTGTGGCAATTGAGCAGAATCGTTAAAGAGGGGGTGGATCTCTTGAGGCATGTTCGCTTTTGACCATGGCCATTGATTGCATGCTGAAATCATTTTAATGAAGACCATGTTACCCACGTAAAATCCGAGACCGGGGGAAAAGGCTTCTCATGGATACGTATACCGCGTTTATACCCCAGCTTCGCACTAGCGAAGAAGCGAAGATCGGCAGAGTCATAGTAGTAATGGCGTATGTAATCGACTTCATGACGTTTATCGAAGGTGAGCCAGCTAAAATGGTTCCTATGCTCTACAGTGCCCTGGTCGGGTCCCAACTTCCTGGGGACTGCTATAATGTCGCCTTGATATTCATATCACACCTGGCGGATACCTCTGTAGCCTGTCGGCTGCCACCCTCACCATTTTAAAACATTTTCTCATTACTTACTGTTTCTCAAGCATTATTAAGGAGGTGCATGATGCACAGCGCCTGTCACATGAGGACCACGATGTGATTAAAAACTATTTCAAATTCTGGATGATGTCGTAAGTTTTACCGTTGCTGTTTTGGGAGAATAGCCGAAATGAGAAATATGCAGATACGATCGAAACCAACCTGGACACAGGAAACGGATTCACCTGTAAATATCGATTTTCTCCTGCTTTTTCACACAGGATCCTTGGCTCCACAGCATTTATGGAACTCTATTGGATATCGCGCCTGACGTTTCACAGACCAAGATAGATTCATTTGCGTGTGCCGACTCTTCTCGCTACATCGCTTATCAATGCATTATAAATGAACTCGATGGATTATTTAAGGATGGCACATTACTGGCAGAAAACATTGATCGAATTAAAATTATTGTTTCCATCGGGGTTAAGCTGCTGCAGTGAGTCCACAGTTACACCATCGCGGACCTGTTGTCTCAAAATTATCCGGTTCTCAGAATACTAATTCAGCGTCCGAAATCAGGCATTTTAGTGTTTGATGGCGCCTCGATGCTAATTAGGGGCTCATCGTCGTTAATTTCACAATCTCCAAAACCAGAAATGTTGTGCACGGCAGTGAGAGAGAATAATTCAATCCCTCCCCTTCACGACTTCCTGGACATTTCTAAGAGGATTGTATATATGCCCGCGGAGGAGGGTTCGGCGATGAGCTTGATTTTTTTGATGAACGACGTACATTCACTCCTCTGTCTGCTTGCTACTCCGTTTGTAGGGGACTCTCCAAAGTTCCAACACAGACTATTCATCCCTTTGGAGAGGCACGGACGGGCATTGTGACTAGACTGTTCTATATGACTAACATATTTACTCATTACCTGAATGTCGTTTGACCTATTTAAGATTCTTCGAAGAGTAACGCAAAGTATTATATGCGAAGGATGCTTTCCTCAGTCCTTAAAGTGATCAAAGGATGGTTCAAGATTGCTACTCCTATGACTTGGAACTTTGCCTTCTTGACCCCTGTTCTTGGACAGCAAGCACGCTTAGATAATTGAGCGTTCGGTTGGGAAATAAACTTTTTCAAATTCATTAAAGATCATACATCGATGGCTCATTTAAGGGTAAATCCATACTCAGAAGGTCTGCACAGCGAACCGTTCTAGGATGCGGAGAAAGTGGAGATAGAAGTGTCGGATAATTCCGAAAACCCTGATCAGGCCTGTCCGCTAGGCCCTCGGTTCCCCGATCCTGGCTGCTCAAGTCCTGAGTTGGCGTCCAGTTGACGCGTCGTTCCTGGTGTACCCAGGCGTCCATCAAGGATTTGGGAATGCCTATGCCCATTATGTGGGCTCCTTGGCCTCCTGGCCTCCTTAGATCTATAGTAAGCCTTTATCCCGACTAGTATATTGGGATATGGCGAACGTAGTGGGTCTCGCCGAGTTAGCTAGCTCTCCTAGATAGCTCTAGACAATATAGACGGCATACCTACTGATCTTCCCACTTTCCTCATGTCAGGCTTGTGGCTCTGCCTATCATCCCGCACAGCCAAGGTCTCACAGCCAGATCCAGGCAGCCTGACTAAGATCTAACGCTAGAAGCCTGCATATCCATGCCGAAAGGTTAGTCACCGACTCGAAGGTTTTGCGCTTCGGTTGACAAATTGAATGCCACAAGACTATCGTGATTACTTTGGAGACGTCTTCCTAAGCCTCCCCAACAAAGATCATGTACCCTGTCCTCAAACGCCAAAGCAATCAGTCCCATCGACATTCGAGGGATTGTTCACGCCACCACCTTGTATGCCATTAGAACGGATTCAGCCGGTTGTAATGCCTCGACGTACAAGCTCGATCAGTTAGCTCGCAAGCAACACTAGGTCAGCGATTTCTCGACGAGGTTCGTGGAAATAGACATCATCGCGGACTTTGAACGGACAAGTTGGGGTTTGGCAAGATTAGGAGAGTGGGAGGGTGGGACGACATCGTTCGCTATGGAGCCTATCGATAATGCGACGAGTGTGAGAAAGGTGACTACTACCGTGACAGGTGGTTGTACGAAGGCTGTTGAAGAGATAGGGCATCCCGAGAGGGCAATGAATGTGGATGGGAAGGAAGTGAAGTCGAAGTCGAAGACGCCCAGCTTTATTTCGGGGCCCACAAGCACGTACCTCGAGTGGATGCAGCCACCCTTCAATCTGAATAACCCCAAACTCACACAACCCCTCGAAGCAAATATACAAAGTACATTCGAGCACATTCCGAACATGGTGCAGAGATTCGGAGGCTTTTCCCAGATGCTCGAAATCACGCACATGCTACACGTTCATCGTTCATCGTTGTGGTCGGTATGGCAGAGTAGCTTGGGCAGCTGCAGAATGCACTGGGTAGCGTATTGGGGCTGTTTCGGTGATTGCGTGGGCTCATTAGCGGGCCGGCCGGTGTATGACGGCGGAATGTCCGATGAATTCAACCCGTACCTCGCCCGTCTGCCAGGCAACCCCCTCCAAAGCCTAACGCCCCGAGTCCGGCCAAAAAGCGCTTCTCATCTGCCTCCTCGCCATGATCGGCATTCCCTTCTTCATGTACCGTCTCATTAGCAGTCTCTCCGCCCGGTTTCCCCCACCCCATCAACTTCCGAACGCCCGAGTCATTGACCCGAGTAATCTGGTGTTTTCAAGGACTGGCTTTGCATTCGATGCGAAGCACCCCGTGGAGTTGGCGTTGCGTGAGATTGTTGCTATTTTGGGCACTGGATCCTGTTACTGGCGTTGAGGGTGTGTGGTGAACAGGGGTGAACGAGGGATCGGAAGGAGGGTTGGTTCCCGAGAGATTATGTACAAGTGTTGACTCCAGAGATGGCCGAGGCGAAAAAGGTGGAGTGAAATAGCAATGGACTGTGTGCCGTGTATTATATCCTTGTGTCTTCTGTCGCTTTTTTGTCTTATATCTCTCCCTAATTTCATGATAAATTGAGTTTTATAGCTCATGTACATTGCATCTGAGTGCAATGAATGGACTCTTACCGACAATGAATTTTTTCTGAAGAGGGCGATGCCCCATTACATCTTTTAGAAGTAACGCAAAGATATGCAGTTGCGCGTGAACGGGGGCCAAGTAATTATCTTCTCTCATTGGTACTTTGGTGTTTTTTCGCTCATTGTCAATGTTACGGATAACGTGAGTAAAATGCCCCAACAGTACTTGCAGAACTGTGGTTTGTCTGGTCATCATGAAAGTATAATAATCTGCCAGTGGACTATGGGACAGAACGGGCAGGTGTAGATGGGTGGAGGTGGAGCGCCGTGCCCATCTGTGAGACTTTGTGACTGGGGATAGGAATAGTAATAATGGGGGAGATATGGAATAGTGAGAATGTGATTAATATGGGTCGTGATGATATGGAAATTATGGATAGCGATAAATGTGGAAGAAAAGCGAAAACATGACACAATTGGAGTCAATCATAAAATGAAATGAAATAGGTGGACAAGCTCTAACAAGGTCCAATTTTATAAACAGCAGGAGAAAGTGTGAGTTTCAGGTTTGCCAAACATACGCGTTTCTCACGACAATGTTTACATACTCGTCATGTTAAATAGTTGAGCGTCTTCGACTCGGCTGTTAGGTCAGAGTATTGGTCATTCATTTCTTGTCAATAAGTGTTGCATCTGTTGCATCTCTTTCTTATTCTCCTTCTCTGGACCTTGCCCGGGTTTCGACGTGACACACTGGTTAAACGAAAGAGCTTCTGGGACTTTGTCAACTATGAGCAGGTGCTGTGACTGCGACGGAACTGTTTTCCTGTTCGGCCCTCATGGTGCAGTGTTTGGCAAGGCTTAGACTTTAAACATCGCCTCGACTCGTCAACATACCTTATCGAAGGACGCGCGAGAAGACTTGCCCATGCTGCGTGACCCTGGTGGCAGGCTGTGTGACCCTTGCTGTGGGATTCTATGCAGACCCGTCAGACTGATGCCTGGATGCCCCAGACACGATCAGTCGACTGGCTCAGGACTTGAGCAGCGAGGATCTGGAAATCCGGCACCCATTCAGGCCGACACGGCTGATCAGGATATTCGGTTTCTTCCGATACTTTTACCAAACCGTACCTCCAATTTCCCCCATACTAGCAGGGCTCCCCATGCAAACATTATGAGTATGGATTTACCAAGTGATAGAGCGTTATAATCCTTTATGAATTTGAAAGGTTTATTCCCCAACGCAACAGTCGATTGTCTAAGGGTGCTTGCTGTTAAAGAACAGGTGTAAGAAGGCAGAGTTCCAAGTCATAGGTGTAGCAATATTAAACTATCCTTCGGATATCAAAATTTGCGTTACTCCTCGAAAAATCTTAAAATAGGTCGAAAATCATTCAGGCAATGAGTAAATACGTTAGTTATATGGAACAGTCTAGTCACACGCCCGTTCGTGGTTCTTAAAGAGGGATAAGTAGTTTGTGTAGGAACTTGGTGAGACCCCCACAAACGGAGTCGCAAGTAGACCTAGAAAATCATTGTCAAGTATATAAATACCCGTCGGGAGCGATCTCGGCGGAAGCCCTTCGATATATTAACTGATACATTAAAAATGTATATTCCTAGTCAAACATGCGCTCGATTATTATTGAGTACCTTCAATCCATCTGCAGATTTGTTGGGTATATCTCCTTTGCATTTTCCTTGGGTGGATTATTCATCACAAGGTGGTTGGAGACACGGCCTTGGGAAGTTTTACCAGCGTGATCCGTCGATATCGAGACGAGCAATCCATGTGAGCTATAAAATCTAATTTATCATGCCTTTTATGATCTAAATAGAGCGTGGTTCATTTTCCAGCAGCCTAAATGGGGAACATGACTCGCAGTTCCACCTAGTCTCCTGACCATACACGTTCCTACCCACTAAGAGCCGTCATATGGGCATCCATGGTGGATGTTTTCAGCTCCCAGCAGAGATGATAGGATGGCGCGCAATGGCACAGGGGAGGCATTAGGCCGCCGAAAAGTTCCAGTGGTAAGTACAGCGGGAATTGGAAATGGTGGATAATGGGTTATTTTTACGGTGTTGTACAGACTTTTCACATATATATATATATATTGCGTTCATCTTGACCTCGACTCTAAACAAGAGACTGTTCATGCGCTCTTTGATTGTCCTATTAAGGAAACAAAGCAAGGGGACGCATTAATGAACCCAATGAAAGCCCACAATGAAAGAAAACCCATCGATCGATTCTTCGCACCTGCTTCCAGGCAATTTCACCGTCTTTCACATAGAATTAATCTCCTTGACAGCTATCGCACGACTATTTTCTACGGTACCAGATGCACTGCGTCCCCGCCTTTTATACACAGTCGAAACCAGCTCATGTGGGTCTTAGCGGACAAGGTACAAATACTGTGTGTGATGATGGGGCAAACAATGTTGTTGTGGCAAACAATGTTGTTGTGGCAAACAATGTTGTTGTGGCAAACAATGTTGTTGTGGCAAACAATGTTGTTGTGGCAAACAATGTTGTTGTGACCAAAAACCGGTAATGCTCATACCCCAAACGCAGGAATACCCAGATCGTATATCGGTAGACTATCGTAGACTATCCGCTTATATTTTCCCTTTCATCGTACGAGCTCATTTTTCACCCACACGCGTATATATGTATGCGATGCTATGGAGTGCAACCTCAGTCGTTTCCCTACAGCCCCACTATGCAGCGACTGAGTCTTGGGAATCCGCTGCCCCTCTTCTCTTCTAGCTCAGTCCAATTTTGTCAGTTGTGCTGTCTTTCATTGTCCTGTAAATAAAACGAGGAGGAGAAGTGAAGCATCAGCCAACCCAATAAAAGCCAAACCATGAAGACAACACATCCATCGACCTGACAACACCAACTTGGGAGCTCCCAAATCAAGCTCGGCCTCCTTCCACTTGGGACTGATTGCTTTGGCGTTTGAGGACAGGGTGCTCCTGTTGACAAGGCTTATTATCCCCTTCAGTGGACATGACGAGCGAGAGAGCTTCTGGTTGTCGACATCCATGGACAGTTGCCGCAACTGTGATGCTTCCTCTAAATATTGAAAGTAAATGGCATGCCCGTACCCTCTTGTCTTGTTTCATCTGTTGCATCTCTTTCTTAGTCTCCATCTCTAGACCTTGCGTGGGTTTAGACAAGACACAGTGGGCAAACGAAAGAGCTGCTGGGACTTTGTCAACTATGAGCAGGGGCTGTAACTGCGACGGGACTGTTGGGAATTTTCTCGTTCGGCGTCATAGTGAAGTGGTTGGCAAGGCTTAGAGTTTGGGTATGGCCTCGAACCCGTCAACATACCTTATCGAAGGCGATGCGCAAGAAGACTTGCCCATGCTGCATGACCCTGGTGGCAGGCTGTGTGACCCTTGCTGTGGGGATTCTATGCAAAGCCGTCAGCCTGATGCCTAGATGTCTCAGACATGATCAGTCGACTGGCTCAGGACTTAGGCAGTGGGGATCGGGCAAGCTGGCACCTATTCAGGCCGACACTGCTGATACTGATATTTGGTTTCTTCCGATACTTTTACCAAACTGTGTCTCCAATTTCTCCCCATACTAGCACGGCTCCCTATGCAAACATTATGAGTCTGACCCTCAGGTGATAGGGCCTTATAATACTTTATGAATTTGAAGAGTTTATTCCCCAACGGAACGGTCAATTGCCTAAGGGTGCTTAGAGGTATCCGCCAAGGTGTGATAGGAATATCGAGGCGACAGCATAGAAGTCACCAGGAAGTTGTGGGGAACCATTTTAGCTGGCCCATCACTACTATGACTCTGCCTATGTTCGCTTCTTCGCTAGTGCCAAGCCTGGATATAAAGGCGGTATACATATTTATGAGAAGCCATTTCCCCCGATATCAGATTTTATGCGGGTAAGACGGCCTTCTTCAACATGATTTGAGCATGCAATGGATGGCGTTTACCAGAAGCGAACATGCCTCAAGAGATCCACCCCCTCTTTAACAATTATGCTCAATTTCCCCACTGTTAGCTGTTTTTCAAGCAGTCTATTCCTTGTCTTTTCCCCCTCACCTGTGTCTGTCAGCCTTACAACCCTCCTTTGGTGCTCCTCCACATTTCGTGTGTTGAAGAAGCACTTCCCGACCAAAATGGATAACTTGGTGCCGTACAGTAGCTTTGTCCCGATCCGCTCCATTCCCAGACCACAAAAGTAACCGGGGCCGACTTCGACGTCCGTTGGATTACGAATGACAGGTGCGAACCACCTAATCATGGCTTCTCTCTCAATGTTGGACATGCCTTGCCCAATTCCTGATGAATCCAGCAAGCCTTGTGGCGGCTCCAAGCAAGTTGCAAAACCACAGCACTCAAAGAAAAAACAGTCCGACACATTGGAGTCAATTCTTAAAACAAAAGCTTAACATACCAGTTGCTGAACCCATGAATCAAATATGTCCGGTTTGTACGATCTGAGTAGAGCGTAGTTCATTTCCAGTAGCATTAATAGGGAAATTGAGGGAAAGCACCGCCGTTGCCCCTAGTCTCCTGACCATACAAGTTCCCACCCCACTACGAGCCGTTATATTGGCATACGCTGGACATGCTTTCGGCCACCAGCAGGGAGGATAGGACGGAAGACAATGGCTCGGGGTGGCATCAGACGGCCGAAAAGGAACGCTGGTAAGTACAGCGGGGATGGGAGATGGGGATACAGGGTTGATCTTACGTTCTTTTACAGACTTTTCATGTTATCTATCCTCTTTCGTTATTGTTGACCTCAACTCTAATGAAATACCATGCATGCGCTGCTTGGCTTTCCTGTAAAGAAACGAAGCGAAGCGACGCATTAGCCAACCCAATTATAGCCAACAGTGAAGAAAAGAGCATCAATCGATTCTACACACCTCCTTATAGGCACTCCCACCAAGGTCAACGTCTTTCCCATAGAATTCATCTTCACGACAGCTTTCACACCAAGGTTTCTACGGTGACACATGCTCGTTCCATTGATCGAATTATTGATGGTCCGCACCCGACAGTCCTTTTGCCCTGCAGCGGGTGTTCGCCACTGGAATGAAAAGACACTCTGGGTTCCGCTTTCTGCGTGCAGTCAAACCAGCTCAAATACTGGGTCTGATGGGGAAACGAAAGGAAAAGGTGTAGAAGTAGATTCAAAACAGCAGGAAGGCGCAACAGTCTTCTTTCAACAAACGTCTGCGGTAGGAGTGGCCCTTCTCACACTGGTCTCATTATTGATAGGCTTATCGGACGACGTCGTCTTATTCTCCCACTCTCCCAATCTCGCCAAACACAAACTTGTCCGTTCAAAGTCCGCGACGATGTCCATTTCGAAGTGTTGCTTGCGAGATAACTGATCGAAGTTGTACGTACATTACAAGAGGCCGGATCGGATGTAACGCCATAGATGGCGGCGGCGTGAACAATGGCTCGACTGTCGATGGGACTTATTCTTTTGACGTTTGAGGACTGGGTGCCGGATCGTGTTGCGGATGCCTGTGACCCCGTTGAACGGAGTGGCGAGCGAGTGAAATTCTGGTTGTCGACAGCATGGTCAAAGGACAAATCGGGAAATTCTTTTTTTCATTTTGACATCAGCGGAATGACGATAATTCTGAATTATTTATGGACAAAAATAATAGTATTTATCTTCATTGTTTTAGATGTAATGAAAGCATATCGGCCGGTACCCGACACAACCTCTATTTGGCCAAAGACACAGAAAGACCGGACGGTTGCACCTATTGATCCCAAATTTGGACATAGATTTATGTCTGAACGTGGGAGTCCGTTGCCACATAAATATATGATGAGATCTCTGATCTCCCTCGCTCGTGAATAATTCCTACCTAAATCTCAGTAATTCCCGGCAACTCGCTCGGTCCGGTCGCTGCTCTATCCCCTGCAGCGCCCGCCGCTGATGCCGCGCGGCCGAGTTGCCTCGGCTACCGACCTCTGGCGCCGTGGCCCGCCCGATGCCCGCCCCTCTCACTCGTCGCCGCCGCCGCCGCATTTCTCAACCGGTTTGCTTCGCTTTTTTTTTCGCTTTTTTTTTTCGTGTTATTATAACTATTCTTGTGCCTAATTTTAGTGTATTGTAATACACATTATGAATCATTCACGACGGGCTTTTTTGGCTTTCGCGCAATGAACATGTGACAGAACTATAGCTCTGTCACGTGTGAGAGTACCCAGCTATGCTCAGTTCTCCCACCCAGGCAATCCTCCAAAGAAGACCGTCAGAGGTTCACCAACCTGACTAAGGCCCGCATACTGGCTAGGTCATCAGACCCATCCCATATTATCATTTTTTACAGATGGGTCGCGAAAGCAATCCGAGGGCCACAAATGAACAGGATGCAGTTTCTCAGCAGTTCACTGCGATGTGGAGGTTGCCTCAGGTTAGTTGGGTCTCAGCCGCAGAGCTAGCATCTTCGATGCAGAGATGCTCGCTGTTGTGGGTGCTGCTAGCGGACAGGCCTGATCAGGATTTTCGGATTTATCCGACACTTCTACCTCCACTTTCTCCGCATCTTAGCACGGTTCTCTATGCAGACCTTATCAGTATGGATTTACTCTTAGGTGATTGATCGGTATATGATTTTTAGTGAATTTGAAATGTTTATTCCCTTGCTCAATTATCTAAGAGTGCTTGCTGTCTGTCCAAGAACAGGTGTAAGAAGGCAAAGTTCTAAGTCATAGGGGTAGCAATCTTAAACAATCGTTTGAGCCCTTACCGGACTGACAAAAGCATCCTTCGGATATGATGCTTTGCGTTACTCTTCAAATAATCTTACAATAGATCGAACATCATCGAGGCAATGAGCAAGTAAATACGCTAGTCATATAGAACAGTCTAGTCACATGCCTGTCCCTGCCTCTCCAAAAGGGAAGAATAGTCTGTGTTGGAACTTGGAGAGACCCCTACAAATGGAGTTGCAAGCAGACAGAGGAGGGAATGTACGTCGTTCATCAAACTACTCAAGCTCCTCGCCAAACTCTCCTCCTCGGGCATATATACAATCCTCTTGTCCAGGAAGTCGTGAAGAGCAGGGAGTGGGGTACCCGCTCTCACTGCGGTGCACACAATTTCTGGTTCTGACGATTTTGAAATTAACGACGATGAGCCCCTTATTAGTATCGAGGCGCCATCAAACACTAAAGTGTCTGATTTCGGGTGCTGAATTAGTATTCTGATAGCCCAATCATTTTGAGACGACAGGTCCTCGATGGTGTAACTGTGGACTCACTGCAGCATTTTAACCCCGATGGAAAGAATGACATTAATTCGATCAATGTTTTCTGCCAGCAATGTGCCATCCTTCAGACGCAGCCGAAATAGAATTAGGAGATAAGGGATGTAGCGAGAAGAGTCGGCACACGCAAATGAATCGATCTTGGTCTGTAAAACGTCGAGAGCGATATCCAATAGAGTTCCATAAATGCTGCGCAGCCAAGTATCCTGTGTGAAACAGCAGGAGAAAATTGCTAGTTGCGGGCGAATCAGTTTCATGTGTCCAGGCTGCTTTCGATTATAGCTGCATATTTCTCATTTCGGTCATGCTCCAAACACAGCAACGGTAAACTTACGACATCATCCAGAATTTGAAATAATTTTTGATGACAATGACGTCATCATGTGACAGGCGCTGTGCGTCACGCACCTCCTCAATAATGGCGGAGAAATAGCCAATAATAATAGAATATCGTAAAGTGGTGAGGGTGGCAGCCGACGGGCTACAGAGATATCTGCCAAGGTGTGATATGAACATCGAGGCGACAGCATAGCAGTCACCAGGAAGTTGCGACTCGACCAGGGCAGTGTAGAGCATAGGAACCATTTTAGCTGGCGCATCCTCGATATACGCCATGAAACTGACTAGATCCACCATCACTACTATGACACTCCCGATCTTCGCTTCTTCGCTAGTCCCAAGCCGGGATCTAAAGGCGGTATACGTAAGCACGAGAAGCCAACTCGCCCGATATCGGATTTTACGCGGGTAAGACGGTCTTCATTAAAGTAATTTCAGTATGCAATGAATGGCCATGGTCAAAAGCGAACACGCCTCAAGAGATCCAC
Source organism: Hysterangium stoloniferum (assembly GCA_015178975.1). Classification (NCBI taxonomy): domain Eukaryota; kingdom Fungi; phylum Basidiomycota; class Agaricomycetes; order Hysterangiales; family Hysterangiaceae; genus Hysterangium; species Hysterangium stoloniferum. Next base: position 5,580 of record WHVD01000300.1, on the reverse strand, counting down.
CCCCTCTTTAACAATTCTGCTCAATTGCCGCACAGTTAGCTGTTTGTTGAACAGTCTAGTCGTCATTTCCTTGCTTGTGTACCCGAGCGTTTCGGCAACTCTTTTGTACTCCTCCACACGCCGCGTGTAGTACAAGCACTTTCCAACCAAAATGGATATCTTGGTGCCGTACAATAGCTTCGTCCCGATCCGCTCCAATGCCAGCCCACAAATATAACCGGGGCCAACTTCGACTTCCGTCGGATTACGAATGACAGGTGCGAACCACCTAGTCATGGCGTCTCTCTCAATGTCGGACATTCCTTCCTCAATCACTCCTGATTCCAGCAACCCGGGTGGCGGCTCTACGCAAGTTGCAAAATCAGGGAACTAAGCGGAAAAAACGGTCCGACACATGGAAGTAGATCCTCGAAACAAAATATCAACATACCCGCTGCTGAACCCATGAATCAAGTGCATCCCTGCTTATCGATATATGGTCGTCATGACCTGGTCTGTGGTAACAGAGGCCGTGACCCTCTACATTACATGCCAATTGTCTCTGGAGTATGCCCCGAAACTGACTTTCGAGGAATTGTATTTGAGATTCCAAGGAAGCAGGTGATATCAATCGGGGTACCTGTTCGACACTCTCAGGGCGACTGGGTACTACCTCGTGGTCAGACATAAGGAACGTGAGATTATGGACATGAGGATGTCACAAAGCCTTCTTCAGGCTTCTTCTATTTTGGTATGACACCGCTTTTAATGTAGTTCAAATTGCCAATTAACACTGGTCTGCTAAGTCACTGGAAAAGGCCCCGCCTCCAAAGATGGCCTTTGACCGCCTAGTGCCATAAATATTATATGGTAGCGTTGTGACTGTAAATACGGAAAATAATAGATTAATTATAATAAATAAATTAAAAAAGCAAAAGGCTGTGAAGTATGTATAAAATGGGTTTGTTCTCTTTATCTCAAGATTTCCGTACGTATCGACAAGGGACTTTTGTACTTCGTGTTCATGCAAACATCAGTGAGATGAGAGAACCTTTTCTGTCTCTCCTTCTGCCGACGTATCGACTGGTGAGGCCGAGTTGGGCTCCGCCATCCTCGGCTTCACTTTTCTTCTTATTAAAAAAAGAAATAGATTGGGCCACACTTCCATTAAGAGTAATGACAGAAAAGAAGGAGCAAGCACGCTGATGATGAAGCCAGATGAAAAAGGTAATTACGCCAGTTTCTTGTTCCTGCCAATGTACATTTGGCTGGCAGCTCATCCTGTCTTGTTTATAAGATTGGAACCTGTCAGAACTTGTCGACGTATTTCATTTACACGGACGCAATGATCTGAACGACTTCAATGATGTCATGTTTTCCCTCTTCTTCCATATTAATCACTATCCTCATTTTCCATATTTTCACAACCCATACATACTATCGCTACCCATATTTCTCACATTATCACTATTTCTATTCCCCGTGACAATAGGCCCACAGTTGGGAGAAGGAAATAGGCCAAGACGATGCGCATAATACATGTGTGTCGATGTGGATAATGGTTTTGCAAGTATGTCGACGATCATTTCTTTTGTGGAGCGGTAATGGAGTTGTATGGTGCAGTTTTAAATTAACTGTGGAATAAAGTGGTATTCGACTTCAATGTCTTTCATTCGGCGCCGTGGAAATTGATTAGACGTGCACTATCATTCCTTGATTGTCTCCCAAAGCAGCCGTCGGTTCTTTATGTATGATATTGAGTTCTCGAAAGAAATGTCTTATCCACATGCCTTCGCGGGCGGCTTCTGAAAGTGCCACGGTAGTCTATTGTCTGGATGATGTCACAATACAAGAAAGAATGTGTATCCTCCCGTCAATCGGCTATCCTCCGTCTCCCCTCCAAACTCACGAACTGGATATCTATGTAAGCATAAATATCCTACTCCTAAACGTACTTTCTACTCTCTAGTCATAAACAGATATTAATTTGGCGAGATTTCAATGGATAAGAGCAGGATTAGATGGATACTGAGATAGTATATTAGCCGAATAAGGGATGTTAGGACGATTTCTTCGACTGTGTCCAATTCACAGTCAATCGTAACGTCAAACTCTTCCGGCAGTATACTCATATACAGGCTGAGATAGTCCGTGTCCTCTATAACATGATTCACTTCCAATACTTTCAATCTGATCGAATTCATTTGGGCTTTATATTCGATAATACCCGTTCCGTCATAGCGCATTCGAAGTGCTGACAATAACATTGTTCCACTATTGGTTAAATACATTCCGTACGTTGTTTTTCAGATTTCCCATGCGCCCTTGGATCGTCATTCACCATATTTACTACCCTTGGTTCATCTTCAATGCGCAACATAATTTAGCTATAGGCTCTTTTCTTTCGAAGCTGCTAGTCCTCTTCAATTTGTAGCTTCTCCGGTTTAGGGGCTCCCAAATCTGCACGTAGCCGGCAGGTAAGTTTGTTAACATACATGCGATCTCATACATATGTACTGTACAGTTGCTTACATAATTGGTCAGAGACGTGTTCTTGATCCACTGCATGTGCGTTGCTTCAACAAAGTTCCCCAATATCAATTTTCCATTAATTTAATGATTCAATTATGGTCTTCATGCTCGGACTCCATGTGAAATCATTAACATTTCTCAGCTTGGGAAAAACTTGATAAACACTCTTAGTGCTAATTTCATAATCTTTAATTTTCTCGAGAGTAACCAAAGTGAATTTACAAATTGAAATGCTTGACTAAAACTCGAGGTCAGTGAGAAATAGGGCCGGGGCCTATAACGTGAAGCGAATTCAGATATCGCACCGGTGAAATAATGCTGAGACTCGTTGGACTAAAAAATACAAGTATATGAGGCAATACAACAGGCTCCATCGGTTGTAACAGCATACATGTCAGCAGCGTGAACAACACCTCGAATGTCGATGCGACTTATTGCTTTGGTATGTGAGGACAGGGTGCAGGACCCTGTTGTGGAGGCTTACGATCACGTTCAGTGGAAGTGGCAAGTGAGAGGGCTTCTGGTTTTCAACATCCATGGGCGGCTCTTAACTGCGATGCTTCGTTTAGATATTCAAGGTGAATGGCACGACGGTACCCTCTTTTCTTGTTGCATCTCTTACATCTCATTCTCATTCTCCTTCCCTGGCCTCTACGCGGTTTTCTACGAGACACGCTGGTTAAACGAAAGAGCGTCTGGTACGTGGTCAACTATCAGCAGGTGCTGTGACTGCGACGGGACTTTGGATATTCGAGTTAAATGTTATGCGGGCACCTTTCGGCTTCCTTTTTCTCCTTCTCTGGGCTTTTCGCGGATGTCTGCCACAAGGGCGGGTGGTTAGACACCTTTCATGACACTCTCCTGTGGACATGGTAGGAATATTAGAAAAACCAACTGTATCCCATGAGTCTTTGCGTATGAGTGTGTTGGCACCATAGGACAATTTAGTCAGAAGATGACCTTTGGCCGGCAACGTAAGGATTGAGGAAGACGTCTTAAGAAGAATCAGAATAGTCTTGTTCGGCCGTCATGGTGCAGTGTTGGGCAAGGCTTGCGCTTTGGGCATTCTCTCAACTCGTGCGTGAACATACATATCGAAGGTGACGCGCGATAAGATTTGCCGAATTACAGAAATAAAGAAAAAATGCTAGTCAGTTTCAATAGCGTGAATTCAACGCGTCAACCACAACGCAAATCCTATGGGTCGGTGGCTACCTCGGCAGGGAACTGGAGGCTGGTGGGGTCTGCGCATATCCTACGACAGCCATCTGCACAGGCTTGATCATGCTGCGTAATCCTGGTGGCAGGCTGTGTGACCCTTCCTATGCAGAGCGCCGTAAGCCTATGCCTGGGTGCACCAGACACAGGCTGGATCTGACTGTGTGACTTTGGGGCTGTCTATGTAAGGCTGTGGGGGATGATAGGTGGAGCGCCGCAAGCCTCACGCCTGGGTACACCAGGGACGACGAGTCGACTGGACGCCACCTCAGGACTTGAGCAGCCGGGATCGGGTACCGGGGACCTAGCGGACAGGCCTAATAAGGATTTTCGGATTTATCTGACACTTCTACCTCCACTTTCTCCGCATCCCAGCACGCTTCTCTATGCAGACCTTATGAGTGTGGATTTACCCTTAAGTGACAGATGGCTAGATGATCCTTAATGAAGTTAAGGGGTTTATTCCCCAACGGAACGCTCAATGTTCTAAGAGTGCTTGCTGTCCGAGAACAGGTGTAAGAAGGCAAAGTTCTAAGTCATAAGGGTAGCAATCTTAAATCATCGTTTGAGCACTTTAAGGACTGAGAAAACCAGCCTGCGGATACCATACCTTGCGTTACTCTTCTAAGAATCTCAACATGTGTCGAACATCATTTAAATAATGAGTAAATACGTTGGGCGTATGGAACAGTCTATTCATACGCCGGTCGGTGTTTCTGAAAGAGGGATAAGTAGTTTGTGTTAGAACTTGGTGAGACCCCGACAAATGGGGTCACAAGCAGACAGAGGAGCGAATGTACGTCGTCCATCAATTCAGCCATGAATATTGTTGGAATAAAATCTCGAAGCTCGCAACAATCAGAAACAAGGACGAATGTGATTTCCGTTTGACCCTGTGTGTCTCGTAGGAGGCAAACGGATAGCGTAAATACAAAAATCTATACTAGTTATATACGCCTTGAGAACAATAGACGTATGGTAACAAAAGGTTACGCGGAACAATGGGGTGGCAAATTGCCGGTGTAGCACCTTATGCATGCTCGCACAACCCTATATTCTAACAAATATCTCCTCCCGGGGATGTATACAGCCGTCTCAAAAAAGGCTAGGAAGTCGTTAAGGACACAGATTAGACCATCCACTCGCGCGGTCACGCACGCAATTTCGGGGTCTGGAGATTGTGAAATTAAAGACGATGCGCCCCTTATTAGCTTCGAGGCAACATTAAGCACTAAAGTGAGTGATTTCGGGCGCTGAATTAGTATTCTGATAGCCGAATCATTTTGAGACGGCAGGTCCGCGACTTCCGTCAGATTACGAATAACGGGTGCGAACCACCTAGTTATGGCATCTCTTTCAAAGTCGGACATGCCTTGTTCAATCCATGATGAATCCAGAAAACCTTGCGGCGGCTCTAAGCAAGTTGGAAAACCAAGGCACTAAACGAAAAAAAAGTCCAACACATTTCAGTTGATGCTCGAAACAAAATATTAACATACAAGTTGCAGAACTCATGAATGAAGCGCGTCCTTGTTGATCGGTACATGCTCGTCACGACCTAGTCTGTGGTAACAGAGGCCGTGACCCTCTCTATTACACGTCCATAGTCTCTGGAGTATATCTTGAAAATGACTTTGTAGTACTCCGATCCGTTGAGATTCGAGGGCAGCAGGCGAGATCAGTCGGGGTAGCTCTTCGACATGGTCAGGGTGACTAGGTACTACCTCGTGGTCAGACATGGGAAACGTGAGATATAGACAAGAGGGGTGTCACAAGAATGAAAGGAGAATCGTTGACAAGGTTCATCAAGCTTTTTATATGTGTGTGAGACACCGTTTTGAATGTAGTTCA